>JACEIK010010169.1:13243-42018 GCA_018107945.1 Datura stramonium
AATATGTATGAAATGATAATGCTTGTAATATTTGTATTATCCGATATACTTTTATTAGGGAAGTTATTTTGCTAACTTTTTTTAAGAGAAAAGTTTTAAAAATATATGACCAATCAAATCGGAAAAAAAATTAAAAATATCTTCCTCCTACACCAAACACTCTAAACGATAAAAAGAAGAGAAATGACTAGTAGAAATGATTCTCATTAAAATATATTATTGAGAGCAGGGCAAAAACAATTGTACAAACATCAAAGTTGCCTAAAGACTCAAATTCTAACAAGGTTTGAACTTGAAACTTGAAACTTTTTAATTTATTAATTAGGTCAAAGCTTCAAATGCAGGTAGTATACATATCCCCACTACGCAGATCTCAATTCCATTGGTGAAAAAGAAATGTATAAAATGAGAAAGGCAAACTACAAAGTAAAAAGATGGGAGTAAAAACAAGGTAGTGTACTTCCTGCTTTTGCTTTTAGATCAGATACAAGCTTGGAGTACTGTGTATATATATATCTCCAATGGTCGGACAAAAGAAATCCCATTTTTAGCTGGCTATGCTGAAGAAAGCTTTCAAAAGATTGGCCTAAAGTATACTAGTCTCTAATGGAAGGGACATGAAAACAACCCCTCTCTTCTGCTATGTATATATAGGGCTCTGCTTTTCTGTACGTAAGACGTAAAACATAAGAAACTAATTATTTTTAATATTAATACTTCATTATAACTAACTTTTCACAACCCTTTCATCATATTGGCCTTCTCTTCCATATTGATACGGTTTCAATAAATTTTTGGTATTCTTTTTATAAATATCATGTAAGAGTCAAAAGTAAAAGTTATAACACCATACCATGTATATTCTCGTAGGACTTTGATAAAAAATCACTAAACATATTTACTATTTAAAGGTGTTGAATCAAGAAAACATGCAAGCCAATAAAAATAAAGATTCATCCCGCTATTTTACACTTGTGAAAAGAAATTACTCATGATGAGATTTCAGGTCTACTATAATAGTATCCAATAAGAGAAATTTGAATTATCCAATAGCAAATATATGTAATACTACCTAGTGACTTGCTACTCCAGATCGTTGGAATATCATGTAGCTTACTATTTAAGATCCTAGAACTAATTTAGTTTCAATAGGAGTAGCATAATTGCAATACCCTGTAATACCTAGTACTTGTATGACTAAGTTGACATTGATAGGGTGATTTAAACTTGAAAAAATGAGGTTTTGTTTGAGTCTAAAGTCTAAGTGCACAAAAGTGAAGGTAATAGTTGAAAGAAATGATTATAGAACAATGTTATTCACCTATGTGTTTCACCTACTTGTTTCAAGTCCTACTTGCTTAAAGGAGATGGTCCTTGTGCTTAAGAAAAATTATTGACCTACTAGTCTAAGTAGGTGATCCGCCAGCTTAAAACAAGTGGCCTATATTAAAAGGAAGCTCAAAAACAATAATGGACAAGTAGATGATGCACCCACTTAGATATACTTGATGTATATTAAATAAGCCAAAAGTTGTTGAGTTGGTTTCTTAACGATTGAAAGATGGGCAGTAGCCTAAAATATGATTTCTTTCATGGTTATAAAATTAGGAGTTGGGAGTTTTAATTATTTTTATATGAAGTATATATATGCGCATGCCCAGACTTAAAGAAAATAAGTGTATGATTAGAGAATAGGGTCAAATAATATTAGAGGGTTAGACCTAAGCTATGATTAGTTAGGTTGGTCAAAGTGGAATTAGAAGAAATGAAACTAGTAGTTGTGACTAGATACGAAGTAGGTGAGAATGACATGTTCTCACGAAGTAAAGCTCCCAGTTAAAGAGAGACGGGTTGAATAAAGTTGCCTAGAAATCAGGATACAACTAATAAGTACCCTAGAAGATTTGAATAAGAAATGACCAATTAAGGTCATAAAAGTTATACGGTTAAGATTATGCCTTCATCATGAAAAGCATTTTAATAGTTTAAACGAGATTATTGAAGTATGATTTAATTCCTCTAGTTAGATAAATGCAAATAAATGAATGAAAATTAAGAAACCGAAGGGCCTGATATAAGAGCAGGAATAGTGATGTGAGAAATTTGATGAATAGTAAATTAGAAGATAAGTTACGTGATAAATGAGTTCAAAAAGACCTATCACACTAGAAATGTCGACGGATTTAATCCACCACACTTAAATATGAAGATTGTGAATATATGAGCATCGAGCCTGTAGAGAATAACTCAGTTATGTTTTAACAAGAAGGATAATTTAAGTTATAGATTGTAGAAATGTTCCAGAAGTACTGTCACGACCCGAACATAGGCTCGGATCGAGACACGGGACAAGAAACCCCGAGAGGCTCCAAGTCGAACCATGACAAGAATATACATCTAACTTAATCATAGATAAGCAGAAGAACAACATGAATACCATAGCGGAAGTCTAACCAATCATAACATTTGAATACATACATGAATTTAAAACTAAATATAAACTATGTCCAAGAAGCCTCTAATACTGACGAGTTGGTGGGACAAGACCCCAACTAACTCACTAAATTTGAAAACTGAAAATATGACATACAACTGATGAGAAGGGCCCTCGAAAGATGAGGACTCACCAACTGGGGAAGAGGAAAGCAAACTCTATGAATATGACTAGTAGCGGGCTAGGCCTAGATATTGGATCCTGTATCATGAAATGATACAACATAGAGTATGCGGTCAGTACATGGAATATACTGAGTATGCAAGGTAAGTAAAACGGTCAGTTAAAATACATAAGAGTTCATAAGAGTAGGACGACATGCTCATAACGTAAATATTATAATGTAAACATAAGGATTAAGGTTTTCAAAACATTCGTAAATCATTTATAATAATAATCATAAGAGAAAAACTTTATTAAACATGACTTGAGCCTAAGTGCATAAAAATAACCATGCATAAATCATGAAGAACAATGGGATGACTTGTCATAACCGACACTATCATGGTAAAGCCTTACATGATGCCCCAACTATCTCACTCAAACGGGCTGAGTCATCCCGGGCTTGCCAGGAAAGGGACGTGCAATATGTGATATCACGAAGAGAGGATCCATTAATATTGGAATATATATATATATATAAACCTATGGTGGCACATAGTTATGAGACACCGACGTNCCTATGGTGGCACATAGTTATGAGACACCGACGTAGTCCTTTGAATGACCGGCTACTCGGTGCTAGACACTTCTCCCAAAAATATGCACATTAGGCTTGAACAATAACCCTAACATCATTCATGAAGTTCATGGCAAAATAAATAACAACATCATTGATCCCCATTTAAAATACATATTTAGCCATGAACAAGGGCCCATGAATTGGCCAAGAGTCATAAATCCAGAAATCATGAAATCCATGCATACTTGTAAACATGTATAAACTTGACATTTCATAAATCCATGATAAGTACTTGAGAGAAATCAAATCATAAAGCATAAATCATACTTGGGCTAGTTAAGATCAAGATCATAATAAAATCATAGCTTGACTTTTCATAAACATTCATAACTGGGCATAATTGGATTAAAAATCAAATCTATAAACTTATATTTAAAGTAATCACAAAATCTTCCCATAGATCATAAAACAACATTAAAAACATGCTTGGATCGTATCCATGATCGCTACTTAGAGAATTCACACATTAGGTAAAAAAACCCATAGATTCAACAATTGGAATTTTCATGAATTGAGAGGGAATTAGGCATGGGTGTGGACTATTGCACCCATTCATAGCCTTACATACCTGAATAGACCTGAGTTTCGCACTTCCTTGATTTCCCAAAGAGAATTGAGGATAACTTTGAAGAACTAGGCTTGATCACCTCTCAAACTTCTAAACTCCCATGCATGAATTAGGATGGGCATAGAATTACTTAACCCTTCCTAAAATACTCCATTCTGACCTTAAAACGATGTAGTTTAGGCCTTAGGAACTTAGGAATTACGGAAAAGCCCTTAATAAACTCGTAGGGAAAAACAGACAGCTAGTCCCAACGAGTGACTGAACGGATTGTTACTAGTGACCACGACTCGTGGTCACCAGTCATCACCTTCACTGCCAAAAACAATTAATATTTAACCAACTACTGACCATGACCCACTCCACGAATCGTGGCATTGACCACGACTCGTGGTGACTAGTTGTTGGTTCATTGCCTGCTCTTCCTCCATCCTTCAACTTCCTTTGACCATGGGCCACCCAACGAATCAAGGTGTTGACCATGACTCGTGGTCACACCATGGCCAGCTCCCAACTCAAAATTTTAACCATGACCAGACCCCTCCCTACGAGTCACTTAACGACTCGTGGTGTTCTTGACGGGTCACTGGATGACTCGTCCTGTGACCTGGTGCAGAACATCCTGTTTTCTCCGTTTCAACTCCCGGGTCTAATCTTAGGACTTTAGGGGTATTACAATATCTCCCCCTTAGGAAAATACATCCTCGGATGTTGAAAATCATAAAGAAAAGCAGAGAAATGCAATCATCATATACAAATTCCGAACATACATGCTGAAAACTGATAGAATGACTGACTCTAATTTGAATTACATGACTGAACTAAATTCTGGAATCACATACATCCAATTACATGAAATAAATTGGGATACATGAGCTAAACATGAAACAGAATAAACTACTAAGGAGGAAACTGATACCTCAAGCTGAAGTTGAGCCGAAAGGGAATAAATGTGGGTATTTAGCCATCATATCTGCTTAGAATTCCCATGTAGCTCCCTCAGCATGTTTATTCATTAATAAAACCTTGACCAAAGCTACTTTTTTATTTCTGAGCTTACAAACCTGACGATCCAGTATCTCCACCAGAACCTCTTCATAACTAAGGCTGTCTTTCACACTGATACTGTCCACCAAAAAAAACAGATATTAATCACCCAAACACTTCTTTACGAGTAATACATGGAAAACTGGGTGAACTGAAGCTAATTCTGAGGGCAACTCCAACTCATATGCCACCTTGCTAACCCGTTTCACAATCTGGTATGGGCCAACATAACGGGGACTGAATTTCCCTTTCTTTCCGAACCTCATCACTCCCTTTATGGGAGAAACCTTTAGAAACACCCAATCATCAACTTCAAAGTCAAGTTCTCTCCTCCTCACATCCGCATAGGACTTTTGGCGACTCTGAGTTGTTTTCAACCTATCCCTTATAAGCTGAACTTTCTCCATGGCCTCATGGACTGAATCTTGACCTATCATCGCAGCTTCACCAACTTCAAACCAACCAATAGGCGATCTACATCTCCGCCCATAGAGAGCCTCAAACGGAGCCATCTAAATGTTGAAATGGTAGCTGTTGTTATATGCAAACTCAATGAGAGGCAAATGATCATCTCAACTACCCTTGAATTCAATCTTACATGCTCTCAACATGTCCTCGAGAGTCCGAATAGTCCGCTCCGCCTGACCATTGGTTTGTGGGTGAAATGTTGTGCTAAGCTTGACCTGAGTACCAAGTCCCTTTTGAAACGATCTCCAAAACTGGGAGGTAAACTAAGTACCTCTATCTAATATGATGGACAAGGGAACTCCATGCAACCGAACTAGCTCCCGAATGTATAGTTTAGCATAATATTCTACTGAATAGGTAGTTTTGATTGGTAAGAAATGAATTGCTTTGGCCAACCTGTCCACAACCACCCAAATGGAGTCATACTGTCGGCGAGTGCGAGCCAACCCTGTGATGAAATCCATATTAATCGCCTCCCACTTCCAAGTAGGAATACTGATGTCTTGAAGTACTCCTCCCAGTCTTTGATGCTCAACCTTCACTTGCTGGCAATTTGAACGCTTAGCCACAAATCCTCTATGTCCTTCTTCATTCCATTCCACCAATAGACTTCCCGGAGGTCACGTTACATCTTAGTGGCACCTGGATGTATGGAATACCTGGAACATGAGCCTTGTGCAACATCCGGTCTCTCAAATCATCAACATACAGAACACACAAATGACCCTGATATTGAAGCATACCATCTCCCCCTTTGGATAAGACCTCCACCTTTGGATTTTGAATGGCTTCCTTCAACTTCACTAAAATAGGATCCCCATTTTGTCTAGATTTTAAATCAATCACCAATGAAGATTCTGATTCATTTTGAACAATGACACCACCATCGATCGAGTTAAACAAATGAACTCCCAACCGTGTAAGCCGATGCACAGCCTTCACCAGCTCCTTCCTCCTCTCATCTACACGGGACACACTCTCCATGGAAATCCTACTCAGAGCATCCTCTATCACATTAGCCTTGCCCAGATAGTAAAGGACACTCATATCATAATCCTTGAGTAGCTCTAACCACCTTCTTTGACGTAAATTTAGATCCTTCTGGGTAAATACATATTGTAGGCTTTTGTAGTCTGTAAACACATCTACATGGACCCCGTACAAATAGTGCCTCAAAATCTTCAAGGTAAATACTACTGCCGCCAATTCGAGATCATCAGATGGTTAGTTCTTTTCATGGAATTTCAGCTGCCTAGAAGCATAGGCTATAACTTTACCATGTTGCACCAATACATAACCAAGGCCGATCCTTGAAGCATCACAATATACCACAAACTCATCGGTACCTGCGAGTAGGGTCAACACCGGTGCTGAGGTGAGTTGAGACTTCAACTCTTGAAAACTCCTCTCACAAGCCTCCGACCACTGGAACTTCACTTTCTTCTAGGTCATTTTGGTCAACGGTGCAGCAATTAATGAAAACCCCTCAACAAACCTTCGATAATAACCATCTAAACCCAAGAAACTCCTGATATCCAAAGGATTCACTGGTCTAGGCCAATTCTTCAGCGCTTCGAGAGTCCACCTTTACACCTCACTTGATACCACATGGCCCAAAAATGCCATCGAGCTCAACCAAAACTTGCATTTACTGAATTTAGAATATAACTGGCGATCTTTAAGAGTCTGTAGCACCCCCCCCTCAAATGAGCAGTATGCTCCTCTTCACTCTGGGAGTATATAAGGATGTCATCTATGAACACAATCATGAACATATTCAAGTACGGCTTGAACACCCTGTTCATCAAATTCATAAAAGCTGCAGGAGCATTCGTTAGTCCAAGAGACATAACTACAAACTCATAGTGACCATACCGAGTCTTGAAAGTTGTCTTTGGGGTGTCACTTTCCCGAACCCTGAGCAGATGGTACCCGGATCTTAGATTTATCTTTGAAAAGAACTTAGCACCTTGAAGTTGGTCAAACAAGTCATCAATCCTTGGGAGAGGGACACTTGTTCTTGACCGAATTTGTGTTTATTATATACGGTGGTCATTGTGAATATTATTGAATGTTTCTAGCTATTTTCATGGATTAGGAACAGCTTTATTACATCAACATAGTGGCTATGAGTTAGAGGAATTGCTGGTTCTAGGCTGGAACAGGATTTGAGCGAGCAAAAATCGACAATTAAGGTTTGTTAAGACTAACCTCTTTCGGTGAGTATTCTCATTGTATAGTGATACGACCTATACCTTTGTAAGTAAGTTTAATGTATGTATGTTGTCATTAGCTTCTGTAAGTAGATAATGATTATATATGTTGTGGTTAGCTACTACGGGACTAATTGAGGTTAGATCATAGTATTTCCTATTGGGACAGCGTATGCACAGTATGACAAACGCTAGGAGCGTCAGAGAATTCCTCATTCATTTTTTCACAGTCTAGAAGGATTCTGACGTCTCGCTATCATACCAAATCCATAGAAGCTTGTGGGTAGCTGTTGGGCCTAGCTTCATAAAGTTGTATAGTATAGGGCGCAGCTGGGCGATATAACTTTATGTTTGACGCCTATATAGACAGTAAAGCTCACTTGTAGGCCATTGGCGTACCTTGACGCCTCCAGAGCCAGAATCTTGATAGGATGTTCTTACCTTTGAGTCAGCGGCACCAGGGTTTCCTAATGAACTAAGCAATAACTTGCCATGTGATCAGCTACTGTCAGTGACCATTAGCTTCAACCGACTTACTGCCTGTCATATAGGTCGCTCAGGGAACCACTCCAATTGTTAGAAGTGTGATAGACTAGATGACACTCTAAGGGAAGGAACCTTGTAAGTAGTTAGACATGGGGCCAACGCCCCAGGCTACTTTTACATATGCCCATGTAGATGTTACCGCGAAGGGCTAAATCCAAATATTCCTGCCTATGAGGCTATGAATCACCCAGAGGAGCCATATGAAATCTGAACAAACCAAGTTAATATCTAGGGTACTTGAACCATAGTATCACAAATTACCTTCAGGCTAAGAATTATAGTAAGTTGCCTGTGGGATGTTAGGGCTAACTGCTTAGGAGCATGTCTGATTAGTAGTAGCCCTATGGTCGTTCAAAGTGAAGAAACTAAATAGTTGGTCTCTTGCAACCTTACTGTTCTCTTATGAGCTATCATTTTCCTAGCATGACCTTCAGCCTATCTCTTAGGTCACCCAGGCCTCGTCCTTTTCCATTTAAGCCGACGAAGGTTGTAATCGCTACCTAGACCCTCTGTCCAGGTGTAGGCACACGGGGTGTGCCTGTTGGCAGTTGTACGGACTGTTTTAGGGACGAGTAGTGGTCACGCTAGGCCTATGGAGCTAGATACGCCTTTTGAGTGACTAGATTTATAGATTGTAGCATAGTATACCTTGTAGGGGTAGATCATATTTCGTACTGCCTCTCGCTATGAAAAGCTAAGAGGCTATTAGTTGTACGAACAACTTATGGAGCTATACACTACTTACGAAGCTACGATGCTACTACTACTTATGAAGCTATAGATTTCTTACGGAGCTACGATACTGTATCACTTACGGAGCTACTGAATTGCTTATGGAGCCATATATTGTCTGTAAGGACTAAAGTGAAGTCTACGGGGTCATATTGAAGTCTATCACTTATGGAATTCTTCTATGCCACAATGGCATTACAGACCCTTCGTAGAGCCTCATGTGCTCAAGTGCAGTCATAGGGGCCCGAAAGGCCTGAACTCAGTCAAAAGAGCCCAGAAGGCTCCGATATAGTCTCATGAGACCAGGTATGTTAAGTTACAGTTAATTGTAGGGCCTCTAGGGTACCAATAAGGGTATATAGATTGATTGGCACTTGGCGGGGCTTATGGGGGCCCATGTAGGTTATCTCTGTATTGACTGTACCTTCGAGGCTTATGAGGACCAGGTTAGGTTCTTTTTGTATACTTTCTTGTTAGATACAACTTTTGAATATATAATCATACAGTGTGAGTTCCTGGTTACAGAATTATCTACTAAATGTAGGCTATGGTTATGAACGCATACAGGTTAACTTCTACCAGTTTTTCGCAGATTACTTTCAGTTCCTTATTAGCTTCTATTTAGTTATTATTATCGCCTTACGTACTTGGTACATATTGTACTAACGCCCATATATGGGCCGCTGCATACTTTCCTGCAGGTTTAAACAGATAGGTTTTCGGACCTCCTTTAGCAGCTATTCCGAGTCAGCAGATTAGTCATCTCCTTTCATTCGGAGTTTCCAGATAGTAGAGGTTTTCTTGTATTTTGTTTATATAGTTTTTGGGTAGGCCGGGTGTCACGACCCAAATGTAGGCCCAGATTGAGACACGGGACAAGGAACCCCGAGGGACTCCAAGTCGATCCATGGCATGAACATACATCTAACTAAATCATGAAAATGATAGATCAGCATAATAAACTTAGCGGAATTCTAAAATAAGCATAACATCATAAATACACACGAATCTGAAGCTGATTACATTCTATGTCTGAAAAGCCTCTAACACTGATGAGTTGATGGGACAAGAACCCTAACTAACTCTTTAAGTCTGAAATTGAATACATAAAGAAAATTGATAAAGCATGGTCCACGAGAGATGAGGACTCACCAACAGTTGTGGGATGCTAATTCTGAAAGGTTGGCTAAGGACGCGGCTGAGTCTGAGTACCGGGGCCTATATTATAAAACGATACAGCATAGAGTATGCAGTCAGTACATGGAATGTATCGAGTATGTAGGGTAAGTAAAACTGCTTAAATAAGTAAAATCATTCAAAACATGCATAATGTAAAACATGATCAAGATAAGAATCTGAGAGTAGGACTTGCATGCTATTTTCAGAAATCATGATCTCAACATAATATAACATGATAATGGGATTGAATGACCCAAAGCTTAGACATGATAATCATAAGTAAAATTGTCATTGGGTCAAACCTGTTTTAGAACATGTGTATATATATCATGAGTAATAAACATGCATAAATAAAATCATGAGGAATAATGGGAGACTCATCATATAATCGACATACCACGATAGAGCTTACATGGTCCCAACTATCACACTCAAGTGGTTAGAGCTTTCCAAAGACTTGCTAGGTCTAAGGAAGATACCATGATATCGATATCAAGTTCGTGGCTCAATCGGGCAGGGGATAGCTCCCAAACGAGGTCCCAAAGTATATATATGAATCAACCTACGTTGGCGCTTAGTTCTGAGGCATAGGGTGATCGACCCTTAGCCTACTCGATGCAAGACATTACTCCCAAAAACATACATATTCTCTCCATCATTATTTTTAACGAAGCTCACCATTGTTTATTGATGAAGCTCAATAATCAAATACATCTCAAATATGAAATTATATATATAAGAGAAGTTTTATCTCAAACCATACTACAAGCTGAAAATAATTGGGAGTCTTCGCTCCAAAACCATGTGGTAAGCTCAATTCGGGAAAATCATAAATCATACTTTAACATGCGGGCATTTCCCAATACTTCAACATGCTTGAAAATACTCAATTCATTCAAAAACATGATTATAAACATGGGTAACTCGAAAACATGCTTTTCATTAATAATATCTCATCATACTTGAACATTCATCATAAATCTCAACTTTTATGAATTTCTCATAAATTGACATTTTGATTTATAAATCTTGAAACAAGATTATAATTAAAAACAATGTAGAACGCCCATGATTCATAATTCATTAATAGAGACACATTTAAGTCATACCCATGTAGTAAATTAGAAATCTCATGCATTAGGTTAAAACCCCATAGAATCAACAAAGGAATTCCCATGATTTAGAGAGAGATTGGGCATGGGTGTGAACGGATTCACCCATTCATAACCCTACATACATGAAAGGGTTTGATTCTACCACTTCTTAGATTGTCCAAGGAAGGTTTGAAGAAGAACCTTAAAGGATTATCCTTGGTCACCTCTCTAGAACTTACTCTTGCATGCATTAATAGGAATGACATAGAATAGATTTTCCCCCTCTTAAAATCCACTATTCACAATTTAAAACGACGTAGTTTAGGCCTTATGTTAGTAGGAATTATAGAAAATCCCTTTATAAATTGGAAAAAAATAATTGACTGCCAGTCCCAACGAGGGACTGGACGAGTCATCATCCAAGGGAACGAATTGTGGCATCAGTCATCGAGTGCACTATCTAACAGTTCGTCTGGGGCTCATCATGGGGAACCTCATGAGTCGTTACTAGTGACCACGACTCATGGTCACCACTCCTCACCCTCACTGCCTAAGGTTCAAATTATCTCCACCTTGCTGACCACGACCCCTCCCACGAATCATACTTGTGGGGCCTTCCGTAGGGTACACTGCTAGGTCTCCTGCACTTCCTTAAACTCTCTTGCCCAAGACTGACTCAACTAGTTGTGGGGGCTGACCACGACTTATGGTCAGGTCCGTGGGGACCTAAATTCCCAAAATCTCAAATCACACCCTGAACCTCACCAAGAGTCACCTCACAAATCGTGGTCTATCCCACTGGTCACAAAATGACTCGTTCTGTGACCTGGTGCCAGATTTTCAATTTTCTCCGTTTCAACTTCCGAGTCTAATCTTTGGGCTCTCGGGGAATTACAATATCTTCCCATTGGGAACATTCATCCTCGAATGTAGGAAAACATACAGAAAAGCATAGAAATGCAATAATCATATTCAAATACTGATCATTTAAGATGAAAACTGACGAAATGACTACCTCCGATCTGAACTACATGGCTGAACTGAATTCATGAATCATACATACATCCATATAAATGAAAGAAACTGGAGCACATGAACTGAACATAAAAACTAAATAGAGTACAAGGGAAAAAACTGATACCTAAAACTTGTTACACCCCGTAAATTCTCGATATGTAGATGGCCTATTCGCATGTTGGTTAAGAGTTTTTGAATGTCATACATGCTAGAAAAAGGCCCGAGGAAAGACTGGACGAACATCACATCGAACCATCGCGGGAGGAGATGGGGCAGAACCCCTCCGCGATGGCTCCGCGCCACGGAGGGAGGGCCTCCGTGATAGCATCGTGCCACAGAGGTCCTGTCTAGGACCAAGTATATAAACCCCTCACTTCGGTTTTTATTTCATTTTCCTACTTTAAATTTCAAGAAAACGACCTGAGACAGAGACGAACGAGGATTTATTATAAATATTCATCCAATTACGCCGTCAAATGCGGTCCAAACTCAAATTAATTCTAGATACCGGAGTATAAAGCTGTAGAGAGCATTCCTGCGGAGTTAGTTTTGTGAAATTTGGCCGGCGAATCGTCGTCCTACCGAGCTAAGGTAAGTGGAATTGCTCCAAATTAGTGTCAATATAATCCTAGCCCTAAAGTGAGTATTTATCCCTTCTATACTTCCGAGAAATAGCGTAGCGCCGTTTTTTGATAAGTCAGTATTTTGGATATATATATATATATTAAAAGTGATATTTTCTTTCAGAATATTAATGTATTTAGTCCTCCACTGATATATATATGGATGCAGTTGGGAGAAATAGTGGAATATTGATCGAATTACGCCAATTAGCCGGGAAATCAGAAACAAAGGTATGTAAAGCAAGTTTCTTTGGCAAGCTAGTAGTTTTGGTATAGTAACATAGCTCAAGTTCCAGTAGAACGTTTTAGAATTCGCATATTATGCTTAGTACAAATTTTAGTACGATGATTGAAAGCATCATGTCATGTATAGCGTGAAACTTACTATCAATTGTATAATTTCTAGTAGAAAGTGACAAAGAATGATACGAAGATGCCTAGTATGTGATTTAGTAAAGTATGTTAGGATATTATCGTGATTAGCCGAAACTTAGTAAAGCAATATAGGTTCCTGTAAAGTATTTCAGAAATAGAATGGTAGCCTAAAATGAAGTTTAGAAAGCATGTTAGAAGTAGTAAGTCATGTTACCGTGAAACTCGCTTATACAAAGCACGATTCTTAGCAGAAAATTATATCTTGTTCATTGTGACTCATGACGCATGATAGAAGATTGTAAATATACCATTATCAGTCTCAGCATGTATTAAATACATACATATCACTATCATTAGTTTCAGCATATAGTATATACATACGCATTATTGTCACTAGTTTCGCAAAAGATGTGTGGCATAATGCAAAGTAAGTATTACTAGCCGAGACCGACTGCATGTTTTGGGGTTGGATTACCTAGCATTCATGACCTCCCTGTGGTTAATATATGTATCGACTCGTCCGTCAGAGGGCGAGGATACGCCGCCTATGGAGTAGCATGCCGCCCTCAGGGGACGAAGATGGGATGTCTGTTTCCCCATATTTTGCCTTGGCCATTATACACCCCGTCGATGTACGCCCCGGGTGTTGATTCAAGAGTCCTCCAAACTCAGGTACAAGAGTAGTCAGGCTCAGCCCAAGTGCATACCTGTGGAACCGGCAGTGATGCTATAGTTACTATGGGAGATATGATGATCGGGGTAGGGGTATAGATTGCGTGTTGGTTGTACCTCCCGCTTTTGGGGCCGGGTAAGGTTTGCGTGTGCTATGCTATGTCATGTTATGTTATATTATGCCATGTTACGCTATATATGAGTAGATCGGCTGAAGAGAGAACGCCACATTTCCGTATGACTCCTACTCCTTCTAGCATAGTTGCGACGCCTTGAACTCATACTCTCAGTCAGTTACAGTCTATTTCCTTTTACTTCAGCTCTATTTGTTATATTGCTTGTCTTCGAGCTATTTTCCGCTGTTTCTTACATACTCAAGACAAATGTACCGACGCCCGTTTGGGGCGCCGTACTTGCCCGCAGTACTCATGACCCAGGAGCCGATTCCTAATGATTCCAGCCAGCATACAGAGTCATCAGCTCTAGTCATCCGGAGCTAGATAGCTAGAGGTTTATCCTTTTTCTTTGTTGTACAAGATGGGTAGGCCGGGCCCTCGTCCCGACCATATTATCAGAATTCTTAGAGGCTCTCGATAGCTATTCCCTCGTGGTTACTGCACGTCCGTAGGGCCGTGGTGTACGTCTTAGTTAAGTTTATGACGGCCGCAGGAGGCCTCACCCAGTTGGTAGTGGTGAAATCGCCGGTCACGTAGCCATTTAGCACCTATTTTCCTTATTCAGAAGTAACTAGACAACATGGTTGCCTTGTCTACCGCTTTCTTTAGGTTCTTTTCATACTACTATTTTTCTTCGGTTAGCCGTTTTTCTTACAGTGGCTATAGGCCTAGTCGGGCCGGAGGCTGTATTTACAACCGTTATTTAGCCCGCCATTTTCTTGAATCTGCATCAGGGAGCCAACCGTGTGCACTCAAGTTCTTAGGTCACTCAGGTCTCAAGAGGGGCACCAGTTCCACTATGCCCCCCAAGGCGAGGCGTGAGAAACTTGTATCAGAGCAGGTCGTATCCCAGGAGTCTACAAGCCGTGCTAAGTAGAATCTAATCTATGGATGTGTTGTGCACCACATACTATAGTAGGAGGCTACAAGGCAAGATAGGATGGCTGTTTTATTATTATTCAATCGTGCTGTAGCGCGGTACAATATAGGGTTGAGTCCCTAGAGCTTACTATATTCTTTGGTTACATATAATGTAAGACCAGCGACATCCTATCACAGGACGGAGCTTGGATATTGCAGCCAGGGGAAGGCACCGCCAGGATGCCCTCACCCTCGGCGAAACAGCCCGACGAGGGCACACGAGGTATCATCCCAACCTTCTCGGCGCCTCCACTACATCGTGGAGCCACTTGGGGCGACCCCACCTCCAGCAGTCCCCTATACCGATACCTTCGACCAGGGAGGTCAGGAGTGTGGCAGTAATGTTGGCACAGTATTGATGGTCAAGCCAAATAATATCCGATGTCATCTACAAACTGTAGAATCGTCAAGGGTCTTGGTAATTCGAGGGTCCGGGAATTTTGCTCAATCCCCCACAGTTTATAGGTAATGGACCAGACAGAGGACCCTAAGAATTTTCTAGATCAGATGCAGAGAATTTTCGTGGTTGGGTGCATGCCACGCCTGGCGTAATCTATTGAGTCAAGCAAGATTCCCGGTTATGATCGTCGTGCTGTGGTATGAAGCCGGAAAGGTCCCGAGGGAGAGATGTTTCCTCCGACCTCGGTCCAGCTCTTCTCGTGAGCTTTTGGATCACTATTTCCAAGAGACCACAGCCCTGTGGTGGACTGTGTTTTACATTTAGAGCAGGGTCATGAGTGTTCGGCAAATACGCCCAGGTTTGATTCTTTGGCCCAGTTTGCACCGACATTTGTGGATACCATGTAGCTCAAGAGTACACTACCATCATGGGGTTGAACTTTAATATGTTGAGACTTGTATTACGCTACATTGCGAGAGGACATGGATATTGCCCAAGCCGAGGCATTTTCCCAGAATATTGAGGGCATCAGCAAAAATGCGCGGAGGGCAGGAGGACCAGTCAGGAACAGCGCTGCAGGGATAGGCCAGTTGAGTTACAGAGGGAGGCTCGGGGAGGAGCTAGGCCACGATTGCAGATAGGCCGCCTGCACTCGCCCACCACAAACTCGCAAAGGCATTTAGCCGCAGGGGGCACCGCAGATCGCAGAGAGGCTCGCGTGACTGTGATTCACCACACAGAGGAGGGCTGAGCAGAGTAGGTACTATCCTACCACTTTGCCCTATATGCAAGCCGACGCCATTCTGGATCATGCAGGTATGGCTCCACCGAATGTTATATTTGTGGCCAAGAGGGTCATCTGATGAGAGATTGTCCACTCTTGCAGGACAAAGAGGACTGGGATATATGACAGGCATCCGCAGGGTCACGAGCTTTAGCATCCTCGGCAGGGCGCAGACCCTCAGTTTCAGCAAGGCTGGTAGATTAGGGCCTTCCAGTGTAGAAAGTGTCTAAGCCGCACATATGCCTTAACAGGAGGCAGATTTTGCTAAGTGTCACCTCGATGTTGTGATGTATGATAACTATCCATTTACATCTCTATTTATGTATTGGATTATCTGAAGATCTACTTTGTCCTACATTACTCCATTTGTGGCTCGAAAGCCTAGTATTGCACCAGAGTTGCTTCAGCAACCCTTTCAGTATCCACCCCGCTCTGCGACTCCATTATAGCCGTAAGGGTCTATCGCGGTGTACAATAGGAGGTTGTTGATCGTCTGCACTACGTAGACCTAGTAGAATTAGAAATGATCGATTTTGACACCATTTGGGTATGGATTAGTTGGCTCCGTGTTATGCAAACGAGAATGCTGGACCAAGACGGTCCGAATCCACTTTCCAGGGGAGGCAGCATGAGAGTGGAAGGGCAGTGCTAATGCATTCTACACCAAGGGCAGTAGGTTTATTTCCTACCTTCAAAGGAGGAAGTTGATAGCGAAGGGATGCATTTACCACCCAGTCAGAGTCCAGGATGTTCGGGCAGAGCCTCCAACTCTCCAGTCCGCTCAGTTGTTAATGAATTCCCGACGTATTTCAAGATGAGCTACCCGGGTATTCCCTGCAGAGAGAAATAGATTTTGCACTGATTTGCTACACAGCACTCACCCATATCAATGCATCGGCATCGTATGGCACCCGCCGAACTCGGTAGAGAGTTAAAGGAGCAATGGAAAGATCTGTTAGATAAGGGCTTTATAAGGATGAGTACTTCACCTGGGGTGCGCCTGGGCCTATTTGTGAGAAAGAAGGATGGCTCGCTCGCATGTGTATAGATTACCTCAGCTGAATAAGGTTGCGTTTAAGAATAAGTATCCGCTTCCCCAGAATAGATTTGTTTTACTATTACAGAGGGGCAGAGATATTCTCCAAGATTGACTTACTTGTCCGGATACCATCAAAGTTCGAGTCCGTGAAAAAGAGACATTCTGCCACACCTTCAGACTGCTTCAAACATTTTGAGTTCCTAGTCATGTCCTTTAATGACGAATGCCCCAAAGAGTATTTATGGACCCGATGAACAAAATTTCTGTGATCCATACCTGACCTGTTTGTGATAGTGTTTATATTGACGATATTCGTGTATTCTCATTCGTGAGGGCGCACCACCGTGCTCATTTACTGTGACAAAGGCTCCATCTCTCTCGTGTGACCGCTGGGCCAAAGGTTCTCCAAATGTGAAATTTGGCCGAACTCAAAAGAGGCTTTCATGGGGCATATTGTGTCGGATGTCGGTATACAGGTGACACGCAGAAAATAGAAGCAGTAAAACATGGCCTGACCTACCACTCCGATCAAGTCCTAGCTTCCGGGATTAGCAGGATACCATAGAAGATTTGTTGAGGGATTCTCCACCATAGCGGCACTCGACGAAGCTGACTTGGCATAAATAAATTTTCAGTGGACAGAGGCATGTGAGCAGTAGTTTCTAAGAATTGAAAGACAGACACCTCCGCCCCAAAGGTTAGCATTACCAAGGTAAAAAGGGTTATGTAGTGTATTGCGACGACGGTGTTGGGTTGATGTGTGTTGATGCAGCATAGTAAAGTGATTGCTTATGCTTCCAGACAGCTGAGGAACATGAAAAGAATTATCATACCCATGATCCGAACGAGCTGCAGTGATCCACGCCCTAAAGATGTGGAGACACTACCCGTACGACGTTTATGTGGATATTTTCACCGACCATAAGAGCCCGCAGATATCTTCACCCAGAGACAGTTAAATTTACATCAACTCGTTGGAATTGTTGAAAGATTAAGATGTAAAATATTCTGTATCACCTAGGCAGAGCTAACGTAGCAGCGTATGCCCTCACTCGCAAATCTATGGGGAGTTTGGCGTAATTGCAAACTCCCGAGTAGCGGAGTTGGCCAGAGAAATACACCACCACAGTTTAGCCGTTCGTGTAGCGTAAATGTAGACAACAGAGCACTAATTTAGAACACCGCAGTTGTCGTCATTAGTTGTGAGGTAAAGGAACGGCGTATGAAGATCCCGACTGCATGGGCCTTAAGACCGACCAACAAGGAAAAGCGCTATTTTCATGTAACCGAGGATGAAGTGTTGCGATGTGAAGGCCGATTTGTACCTCCAGATATTTAGGGGCTTCGCCACAGACATGAGAGAGGCGCATTATGCCCGCTATTCTCTCCACCTGTGCACGATGAAAATGTACCAAGATATCATACCCATCGGTGGCCAGGTATGAAGAGGAAATAGCGTAATTTATAGCTGGGCTTCCTAACTCAAGAAGTGAAAGCAACACTAGAACCAAAGGATTGACTCAGACATAGCTCTTTGGAAGTGGGAAGTAACAAACATGTAGAATTTGGCAGGATTACCCCCGCATCAGGTATAGACATGATTCAATTTGGGTAATTATCGGATGATCGACGAAATTAGCCCATTTCCTCGCCAAAGAAGCTACTTTCTCTGCCAAGATTGCTTTAGAATTGTATATTAGAGAAATAGTTAGATTACACGGTGTTTCAGTATCTATTATCTCCGGGAGCAGAAGGGCACAATTTACGCCTAGATTTTTGCAATCGTTTCGTAGAGATTTAGGAACACAAATTAATTTGAGCACAAAGATTCCACACCTGCATAGATGGACAAAGTGAACGCACTATTCGTGACGCTCGGAGGATATGCTACGGGCGTGTGTATTGGACTTTGGAGGTAGTTGGGATGAGCATTTACCACTGATGGAGTTTGCTTATAACAATAGTTACCACTCGCTATCCGCATGGTGCCTGAGGCTTGCAGGGCGGAAATGTAGATCTCCGCTGGATGGTTTGAAGTAGAGAGTCAGCGTTGGATGGGCCAGATATTATTCATCGTCGGAGGAAAAGGTAGTTTTTATCAGAGAACGCCTACCGACTACTTAGAGCCGCCGTAAATCGTGATGGCCGATGTGCTATGTAAAACCTGGAATTTAATGAATGACTGGTTATTTTTGGAAAGTATCTCCAATGAAAGGGGTGATGAGATTCAGCAAGAAAGGTAAGCTCGGTCCGGTATCTGTTAGCCTTACCATATTCGACGAGAGTAGGCCAAGTGGCAACGAAAGGAACTTGCCCCCTGCACTAGAGTCCGTTCATCCGCCTTTCCACGTGTCTATGCCGAGGAAGTATATAGGGACCCCTCCGCAGTTGTCCTGCTTAGGATGTCCAGGTTGGGCGAGAAGCTGGGTTTGATGAAGAGGTTCCGTGAGGCCATACCAGACATGCAGATTCGCAGCTGAGGACTAAAGATGTTGCTTCACAAGGCACCGTGGCGTAACAAGAACCGAGAGGACATGACTTGGGAAGTAGAGGAAGACATGAAATCCGCATATCCTCACTTATTCCAAGCCTAGTCAATGAGAGGTATGTTAGTATTGTTATCACATGAAATGCCTTATATTACATGTATAATGAGATAGTCGACTCTAGTCTTTTACATGATGAATGCTATAGTATTGTGTGGAGTACATGTATTGAACTTTTCGCATTTCGTAGTTTTTTGAGATAGTCCATATTACAGTGGGAAGACTCATTTGAAATTTTTTCTAGAATAAGTTAAGTGTTGAAACTTTGCAAGTAGAAGTTTACATTTGAGGACAAATGTTCTAAGGGGGGGAGGATGTTACACTCGTAAATTCTCCACATGATGGCCTATTCGCATGTTGGTTAAGAGTTTTGAATGCCATACATGCTAGAAAAAGGTCCGGGGAAGATCGGACGAACATCACATCGAACCACGCGGGAGGAGCCGGGGCAGAACCCCTCTCGCGATGGCTCCCCAGGCCACGGGAGGGAGGGCCTCCGCGATGGCGCCGTGGCCACGGAGGCCCTGTCCAGCCCAAGTATATAAACCTCACTTCGGTTTTTATTTACCTTTCCTACTTTAAATTTCCAAAACGACCTAAGACAGAGAGGAATCGAGATTTACATAAATATTCATCCGACATACTGCCAAACGCGATCCAAACTCAAATTAATTTAATACCAGAGTATAAAGTCAGCAGAGCATTCCCATTGAGTTAGTTTTGTGAAATTTTGCCTCATGAATTTCTCCAAATTAGTGTCAATATACTCCTAGACCTAAAGTGAGTATTTTCTTCCTTCCGCACTCTCCGAGAAATAGCCAGTTTTCAAATTACTTTCGATAAGTCAAAGTTTTGGATATATATATATATCAAATATTTTAAAAAAAAAGTTTCAATATTTGTTAATTTTGGTTTTTTTTAAAAAAATTGTTTGATATATATATATATATATATGGATGCAAATAGGGAGAAATAGGAGAATATTTACCGAATTACGCCAATTAGACGGAAATTAGAAACTGAGGTATGTAAAGCTAGTTTCTTCGCAAGTTAGTAGTTCCTAAGGTATAGTAACATATCTCAAGTGCCGTGAGAACATTTCCGGTCGATATTATGCTAGTCTAAATTTTAGTACGATGATTGAAAGCATCATGTCATGTATAGTGTGAAACTTACTATCAATTGTATAATTTCTAGTAGAAAGTGACAAAACTGCATGAAACATGCCCACTATGTGATTTAGTAAAGTATGTTAGGATATTATCGTTCAATAAACTAGTAAAGAAATATAGGTTCCTGTAAAGTATTTCAGAAATAGAATGGTGCAGCTTCAAATGAAGTCGAAAGCATGTTAGAAGTAGTAAATCATGTTACCGTGAAACTTAGTTACAACATGATTCTCAAAGATAAAATTATATCTTGTTCAAACATTAGACTTAGCACAAGATGAAAGAAGATTGTATATATACCATTATCATTCAAGCATGTATTAAATACATACATATCACTATCATTAGTTTCAAAGAAGAGTATTAAGGTATATACATACGCATTATTGCCTAGTTTTAAAGATGTGGCATACGCAAATAGTACTACTAGTCGAGACCGACGCATTGTTTTGGGGTTGGATTATCTAGAATTCATGACCGCCCCAGGGTTAATACCTTTATCGACTCGTCCGCCAGACGGTGAGGATACGTCGCTCTACGGAGTGTGGCAGTCATCCCCCAGGGGACGGCATATCGGGTTTCCCATATTTTGCCTTGGTCGGTTATTATACACTCCTCGTCGAGGGTACGCCTGGGTGTTGATCTCGGAGTCCTCCAGACTCAGGTACAGTTATAGTCAGGGGCTCAGCGAGCCCAGGTGCATACCCAGGGGACCGGCAGGATGCTTATAGTTACTATGGGGGATGGGATGACCGGGGTAGGGGTATAGATTGCGTGTTGGTTGTGCCTCCACATGGGGCCGTGGTTTATGTGCTATGCTATGTCATGTTATGTTATATTATGCCATTTTACGCTAGATATGAGTAGTTCGATAGTAGAACGCTACATTTCCAGGTATGACTACTCCTTTCAAGATAGTTGCGACAAGCCTTGAACTCATACTTTCTACCAACATCGCCTATTTCCTTCTACTAAATTCTCTATTAGTGATATTGCTTGTCCTCGCTTATTTTTCAATTGTTTTTACATACTCAGTAATTAGCGGTATCAATGCCCATTTGGGCGCCAGACATTTGCCCGCAGTAGACTATAGACGAGGAGCCAACCCCGTGATTCCCGGGCAAGATACAGAGTCACGCCTCCAGCTCATCCGAGCTAGATAGCTAGAGGTTCTATCCTTTTTCTTTGTTGTACAAGATGTGGTAGGTTGGGGCCCTGTCCCGACCCATATTAGTATTCTTAGAGGCCCACAGATTGCGTATTCCCGTGGTTAGTCGTACCGAATACGTGAGACCGTGTGTATGTCTTAGTTGCTTGGTGACGGCCGATGAGGCCTCGTCACAGTCGTTCAGTTGGTAGTGGTGACCTTGTCGGTCACGTAGTTGTTTAGCACCTGTTTTCTTGATTCAGAAGTAACTAGACAGCATGGTGGCCTTGTCGGCCCACTTAGGTTCCTTCATACTATTGTTGTTCTGGTTAGCTATGATCTCGGGCAAAATAGCATGCCCGAGTGACGCTTTATAACTTAATTTAGTCTTGTTAGCTAAGTAATTGTATACATTTTCATGTGTTTTTATATAAATGTGAATATATGTGCAGACCAACATGATTAGTCCTTGTTTTGTAGGTTTCAATGATTTTGAGGAACTAATTGATAAGTTGGTAAAGTAGAGAAACGGAGTCGGGAGCAATGGGCGAAAGTCGGCAAGGAGTAGGTCATGGCAAGGCTGGCCGCGCCAGGCAGCGTGCCACGCTGTGCGTGTGCCGCGCCCAGCACCGTGCCACACCTATGCCAGGCACGCGAGCAGATGCGGCAGGCAGGCAGGCTCTAGCGCGCCAGGCAACGTGCCACGCCGTCCCAGCTCCGCGACAGAGGATTGCCAACGCGCTGCATGAGCAGCATGTCACACCGGCTATTTATAGCATGACTTGAGCCAATATACATAATCGTAAACATGCATAAATCATGAGGAACAGTGGGAGATTCTCTTAACCGACATACCCCATATGAGCACACATGGAGCCTGCCTTGTAACCCCAGTCGGGAGTGTGTCTGTATCTTGCCAAGGGTAGAACCATGAAAGCGTGATCACACATGAGAAAGGCCATTTGGTCCAGGGGACAGTCACAAGGGAGGTCCCAACATATCCTACGGTGACATGTAGTTATGAGATCCGGGGCTAAACCTAGGCCCCGAACCTACTCGGTGTTAAATACTACTCCCAAAACATATATAATGCTCATAGTGTAACATGCATGAGATTCATGGGCTAGTAAAATCATGATAATCATAAACATACATGTAAATACGTGAATTAGCAATGAAATAAGGCCCATGAGTCGGCCATACTCATAAATCGTAAATCATGAGATTCAAGCATACTTGTAAATCATACATATACTTTGCGAATCATCAAATCAAAATGGGTATTTGAATAAATCCATATTTGAAATCATAAATCATGATGGGCTTGTAAATATTAACAATTGTAGTAAAGATCATAAAACTCAATTTATCATGGATCATACATAATTAGGCTAAATTTAGTAGAAATGGAAATCAATAATTTTATAATCAAAATAGTTTTAGAATCTGATCAAAATTCATAAAACATGATGTAAATCTCGAAATATAATAACCCATTAGTAAATCATTAGAATTCCACAAAAATTCAAATTAAAACCCCATAAGATTTTTGATCAAATTTCATAAACTAGGAGAAATTGGGCATGGATTTGAACAAAAAACACCCATTCATAACCCTATATACCTGAGTAAGATCAAATTTCAACATCTTTGAAAGCCCAAGGGAAAATTAATGAAGAAGAGCTTGAGAACTATCTTGATCACTCTTAAATCTTCCTAACTTTGCATTCATGAGAATGAATAGGTTAGGAGAGCTTAACCTATCTTAATACAATCAGAAAATAACATAAAACGACGTAGTTTTGGACCTTAGAGCGTAGGAATGATGAAAATACCCTTAATAAAAAACCTTCAAAAATCTGCACTGGACGATCTAACGGACATACTAACGAGTTGTTGGAGGATACCACGACTCGTGGTATCGATCCGCACCTGCACTTCCAAATCCTTGATCTCAGTTTCAACCCACAACACAACAGGATGAGTCGTCCTTCCATCCAACGAGTCATTGATTCAATCGTTGTTTGCCTCCTGAAGATCCTGAACTTCTCCTCACAACGAGCCTCACCATGACTTGTTGTTTCCTCCAACGGGTCGTGGTTTCCTTCCATTAGGTCCACTGGAAATTTTACATATTCCCCTACAACAACTTGCGACCACGGATCATTATATCTCATGATGGGTCGTGGGATGACCCATCATATCCCCTAATGCCGAAGTCCAGTACCCACCACGATTACAAACGATGACTCATTGTTCCCAACAACGAGTCGTACATCACTCGTTATTTCCACTACCACCAAACCTACACTTCCCATGACCAGATCCAACGGGTCGTTAGTTGGACCAATGATTTGTTGGGTCATCCGTCCTGTAACATTTTTCCCAATTTTTAGTAAATTTTCATTTTTGATCCCGGGTCTAATCTTAGGCACTTTATGGGTATAACAATATCTCCCCCTTGGGAATATTCGTCATTGAATGTGGGAAAAAGTATAAAACAGAGACATGCAATCATTACACTCAAATACTAATCATTTAGACCGAAAACTAACGGAATGACTATCTCCGATTCAAGCCACATAGATGAACTGATTTCATGATTCACATACACATCAATATACATAAAAGAAACTCGAACACATGAACTAAACATGAAAACTACATAGATTTTTTAGGGAAAAACTGATACTTCAAGTTGGAATTGAGCCAGTAGAGAATAAATGTGGGTATCTAGCTATCATATCCGCTTCGGCTTCCAATGTAGCTCCTTCAACATGTTGATTTCTCCATAACACTTTAACTGAAGCTATTTCCTTGCTCCTTAGCCTCCAAACCTGACGATCCAATATTTCCACCAGAATCTCCTCAGAGCTAAGGCTGTCTCTTACACCGACACTATCCACTGGGAAAACTAGAGTTGGGTCACCCAAACACTTCTTCAAGAGCTATACATGAAACACAGGATGCACGAAAGATAACTCTAAGGGAAACTCCAATTCATACACCACCTTTCCAACTCTCCTCACAATCTGGTAGGGGCCAACATAGCGGGGACTAAGTTTCCCTTTCTTTCCGAACTGAATTACTCCCTTCATGGGATACATACTCAAAAATACCCAGTCATCGACTTCAAATTCTAATTCTCTTCTTCTAACATCCGTATAAGACTTTTGGCGACTTTGGGCAGTTTTCAACCTATCTCTCATCAACTAAACCTTCTCTATTGCCTCATGAACCAAATCTGGCCCTATCACAGATGCCTCAGCAACCTCATACCATCTGATGGGTGATCCACATCTCCGCCTATAAAGAGCCTCGAACGGTGCCATCTAAATGTTGGAGTGATATCTGTTATTGTAAGCAAACTCGACCAGGGGAAAGTGATCATCCCAACTCCCTTTGAAGTCCATTACGCATGCTCTCAACATGTCTTTAAGAGTCTGAATTGTCCGCTCCGCTTGACCATATGTTTGCGAGTGAAATGTTTTGCTGAGTTTAACTTGAGTCCTAAGGCATTTTTGAAATGACCTCCAAAACTAAGAGGTAAATTGAGCACCACTATCTGAAATGATGAATAAGGGCGCTCCATGAAATCAAACTAACTCCCAGAGATATATCATTTGGCATAATCCTCTGCTGAGTCCGTGGTTTTGATCGATAGAAAGTGAGCAGCCTTAGTCAACCTTTCTACCACCACCCAAATAGATTCATATTGTCGACGAGTACGAGGTAAGCCTATGATGAAATCCATATTAATTTCTTCCCACTTCCAAGTAGGAATGCTGATATCCTGAAGTATGCCTCCCAGCCTTTGAGGCTCAACCTTTACTTGCTGACAGTTCAGGCACTTGGCTATGAAATCTACAATATCCTTCTTTATGCCATTCCACTAATAGATTTTCCGTAAATCACGTTACATCTTGGTGGCACCCGGATGGATAGAATACCTGGATCCATGAGCCTCATGCAATATCGGCTCCTCAAATCAGCAGCATCTGGAATACATAGGCCACCATGGTACTGAAGAACACCATCTCCCCCTTGGGAGAGGACCTCCACCTTCTGACTTTGAACGGCTTCCTTCAACTTAACCAAAATAGGGTCCTCATCTTGTCTAGCTTTCACATTATTCACCAAGGATGATTCTTATCAGTTCTGGACAACAACACCACTATCGGTCGAGTCGACCAACCTAACTCCCAACCTTGCGAGTCGATGTACATCTTTCACCAGCTCCTTCTTCCCCTTATCCACATGGGACACACTCTCCATAGAGAGTCTACTAAGTGCGTCCGCTACCACATTAGCCTTACCCAGATGGTAAAGGACACTCATATCATAATCCTTTAGTAGTTCCAACCACCTCCTTTTCTAAAGATTGAGATCTTTCTATGTAAACACATATTGCAAACTCTTATGGTCCGTAAACACATCCACATGTACCCCATACAAGTAATGTCTCCATATCTTCAATGAAAACACCACCGCGACCAATTTAAGATCATGAGTCGGGTAATTCTTCTCATGAACTTTCAACTGTCTAGAGGCATAGACTATGAATTTCCCATGTTGCATCAATACACACCCAAGTCCGATCATCGTAGCATCACAATACACCTTGAAATCATCAGTACCCTTGGGGAGGGTCAACACCGATGTTGTAGTAAGTCAAGTCTTCAACTCTTGGAAGCTCTTCTCACAAGCCTCCGACCATTGGAACTTCACCTTCTTCTGGGTCAATTTGGTCAAAGGTGTTGCAATAGATGAGAAACCTTCAATAAACCTTTGATAATAGCTAGCTAAACCAAGAAACTCTGAATATCCGAAGGACTCACCGGGCTAGGCCAATTCTTCACCGCTTCTATTATCTTAGAATCCACCTTTATACCCTCACTCATCACCACATGGCCCAGAAATACTATGGAGTTCAACCAAAACTCACACTTGCTGAATTTGGCATACAATTGGCAATCCTTGAGAGTCTGAAGCACTATTCTCAAATAAGCGTCGTGCTCCTCCTCGCTTCGAGAGTATATAAGGATGTCGTCAATGAACACGATCACGAACATGTCCAGGAATGTCTTGAACACCCTATTTATCAGGTCCATAAAAGTTGTAGGAGTGTTTGTTAGTCCAAAAGACATAACTACAAACTCATAATGACCATACCACGTCCTGAAGGTTGTCTTAGGGATATCGCACTCTCGAACCCTGAGCTGGTGATACCCAGATCTGAGATCTATATTTGAGAAACACTTGGCACCCTGAAGCTGGTCAAATAAATCATCAATCCTAGGTAAAGGATATCTATTTTTGATGGTGACTTTGTTCAACTGCCGCTAGTCAATGCACATCCGAAGGGAACCATCCTTCTTTTGGACAAATAGGACTGGTGCAGCCCATGGAGACTTTCTCGGTCTAATGAAACCCTTCTTCAACTAATTCTTCAATTGATTCTTCATCTCCTTTAGCTCGGCTGGAGCCATCCTATAAGGAGGGATAGATATAGTTTGCGTGTCAGGAAGAAGGTCAATACCAAAATCAATTTCCATCTCGGGAGGAACACCTGGTAAATTATCAGGAAACACTTCTAGGTACTCACGCGCCATTGGGACTGACTGGATAGTCGGGGTCTCGGACTCAACATCCTTAACCCTAACTAGATGATACATACAACCCTACAACCCTTGGAGATCATCTTTTTGGCCTTAAGATAGGAAATAAAACGACCTATAGGCACGACCGAACTACCCTTCCACTCCAAGACTAACTCACCCGAAAAATGGAATTCCACTACACGGATTCTACAATTAACAGAAGCATAACACGGATACAACCAATCCACACCAAGAATAATATCGAAGTCAGTCATGGCTAGCTCTACAAGGTCTACGGAGATGAATTTATGCAATAGAGTGATCGAGCATCTTCTATACACCGGCCTAGCTATAACCGAATCACCAACAGGTGTAGAACCTGAAAATGGTTCTAACAGAGTCTCGGGACCAACTCCAAAGCTACTAGCAATGTAAGGTGTCACAAAATAAAAGGTAACCCCCAGATCTAAAAAATAATATACATTAACAAGACAAACTCACAACATACCAGTGACCACATTCAAGGAGACCTCCTGCTCCTGGTGGGGTGCTAAAGCGTAGAACCTGCCATGGCGCTGACCGCCAACTGAACTAGTCGAGGCACCTTGATGAGGGGGATGTGCTGTTGGAGCGGCTGAAGTAGCAGCTAGCATATGGGCTCTACCGCCCCCTGATCTGGCCGAAGGGCATTCCCTGACTCTGTGTTCGGGTTTGCCACACCCGAAACAAGCATCCAAGCCGACTAGGCACTTTCCTGAGTGATTCTTGCTACACGTCGCACAAGCTGGGAAGGTGCGCTCTAGCTGCATGCTACCCTATCCTCTCGAATCTAGAACCCTGCTCCTCCGATCCCCTCGAAACCTAGATGGTGTATTGGCTGATGATGGTGTTGGAGCAATAGACCTGTGTTGAGACTACGGGCGCCGTCCACCCCCAGATCTAGGTTGAGAAGTCCAACAATTTTTTATCGTGGCCCTCTTGGACTCTTTCTGCCTCCGATACACTAACTACATCTGCTAAGCATGCAACACTATGCAAGGAAAATATATATCCCGATGCAACATGGAGATCCTACAATCCTTATCCAGGCAGTCCGCCACTCCATGCACAAATCGGCTCACTCGAGCCTGATCACGGGAAATAATATAGGTCCCGTGATACGCTTTATAACTTGAATTAGTCGTGTTGTCTAAGCTATTTGATACATTTTCATGTGATTTTATATA
>JACEIK010010170.1:5331-17606 GCA_018107945.1 Datura stramonium
TCGACGAGTATGAGGCAACCCTATAATGAAGTCAATATTGATTTTCTCCAACTTCCAAGTAGGGATACTCGTGTCTTGAAGAACACCTCCAGGTTTTTGATGCTCAACTTTCACCTGATGACAATTTGGAAACTTAGCCCGAAACTATGATATGTCTTTCTTCATGCCATTCCACCAATAGACTTCCCGTAGATCACGGTGCATCTTGGTGGCGCCTGGATGTATAGAATATCTGGAATCATGAGCCTCATGCAACATCCGCTCCCTCAAGTTATCAACACCTGGTATACACAAACGACCCTAATATCGTAGTACACCATCTCCTCCTTGGGAGAAAACCTCCACCTTGTGATTCTAAACAACTTTTTTCAAATTTAACAAAATAGGATCCTCGTCTTGCCTAGCCTTGACTTTGGTCACCAAGGAAGATTCTGATCCATTCTGAAAAATGACACCACCATCCTTTGAGCAACAAGACGAACTCCTAGTCATACAAGCCGATGCAAATCCTTCACTAACTCTTTCCTCTCCTCATCTATATGGGACACACTCTCCATAGAAAGCCTGCTAAGAGCATATGCGACTACATTACCCTTGCTCGAATGATAAAGGACACTCATATCGTAATCCTTAAGAAGCTCCAACCACTTTATTTGATGTAGATTTAGATCCTTTTGGGTAAACACGTACTGTAGGCTTTTGTGGTCCGTAAATACATCCACATGGACCCCGTACAGATAGTGTCTTCAAATCTTCAGGGAAAATACTACTGCCGCCAACTCGAGGTCGTGAGTTGGATAGTTCTTTTCATGGACTTTCAGCTGCTTGGAAGCGTAGGCTATAACCTTACCATGCTACATTAATACACAACCAAGGCCGATCCTTGAGGTGATACAATATACCACAAACCCATCGGTACCCTCAGGTAGAGCTAACACTAGTGTTGAGGTGAGTCGAGTCTTCAAATCTTGGAAGCTCTTCTCATAGGCCTCCAACCATTGAAACTTCACTTTCTTCTAGGTCAACTAAGTCAACGATGATGCAATGGACGAAAATCCTTCCACAAAACTTTTGTAGTAACCAGCTAAGCCCAAGAAACTCCTGATATCCAAAGGACTCACTGGTCTAGGACAATTCTTCACAGCTTCTATCTTTTGAGAGTCCATTTGTACACTCTCACTTGACACCACATGACCTAAAAATGCTACTGAGTTTAACGAAAACTCACACTTACTGAATTTAGCATACAGCTGGCGATCCTTAAGAGTCTGTAGCACCACCCTCAAATGAGCGGCACGCTCCTCCTTGCTCCTAGAGTATATGAGAATGTCATCTATGAACACAATCATGAACATGTCCAAATACGGCTTGAACACCCTGTTCATCAAATCCATAAAAGTTGCGGGAGCATTTGTCAGTCCAAAAGACATAACTACAAACTCATAGTGACCATACCACATCCTGAAGGTTGTCACTCTCTCTAACCCTAAGCTCATGATATCCGGATCTGAGATCTATCTTTGAAAAACACTTTGCACCCTGAAACTGGTCAAACAAGTCATCAATTCTCTGGAGGGGATACTTGTTCTTGACGGTTACCTTGTTTAACTACCGATAGTTAATGCACATCCGAAGGGAACCATCCTTCTTTCGGACATAAAGTACTGGTGCACCCCACGAAGATTTTCTAGGTCTAATGAAGCCCTTGTCTAAGAGATCATTCAACTGCTCTTTCAACTCCTTTTAGCTCAGCTGGAGCCATTCTGTAAGGAGGAATAGATATAGGCTGCATATTGGAAAGAAGGTCAATACCAAAATTGATTGTCCACTCAGGAGGAATTCCCAATAAATCATCTGGAAACACTTCTGGATATTCGCACACTATAGGAACTAACTGAATAGTAGGGGTTTCAAATGTAGCATCCTTAACCCTAACTAGGTGGTACATGTAACCCTTAAAAATTATCTTTCTGGCCTTAAGGTAGGAAATAAAATGACCTACAGGCACAGCTGAACTACCCTTCCACTCTAGTACTGGCTCACCCGAAAATCGGAACTCTACCGCACGGGTTCTACAATTCACTGAGGAATAACATGCATGTAGCCAATTTATACCAAAGATAGCATCAAAATATATCATGTCTAGCTCTACTAAATCTGCTGACGTGACTTTCTGAAGGATTGTGACACGGCAATTTGTACACCCGTCAAGCTATAACTGAATCACCGACTGGAGTAGAGACTGAGAAGGGTTATGATAGGATTCGGGCTGACTCCAAAACTATTAGTAACATAGGGCATCACCAAAGATAAATTATCCCCTGGGTCTAACAATGTATATACATCAAAGTGGAATGCTCGTAACATACCAATGACGATATCTGGTGAAGTCTCCTGCTCCTGACAAGATGTAAGGGCATAAAACCTGTTCTAGCGTTGACCACCACCTGCACTGGTGGATGCATCCTGCTGAGCTGGGCATGCTGGTGTTGTTGTTGAACTGGTAGTCTGAATACGACCTCTACCATCATTCTGCCTAGCCAACAGACACTCCCGGTGCCTGTGCCCGGGTCTACCACACTCAAAATAGATATCTGATCCAATCAAGCACTCCGCTATGTGATTTTTGCCACATTTCCCGCAGGCCGAAAAGGTAAGCTCTACTTGCATGGTCCTTTGTCCCCTCGAGCTTGATGCTCTACTCCTCTAGTCACCCCGATATCTAGATGGAGCAGTGGCCGATGATGGCGCTGAAGCTAATGACCTCTGATGGGACTATTGATGATGTCCACCTCCCGATCTCTGTTGGGAGAACCCATAACTATTTGTCCGGGGCCCTCTTGGCCTCTCTCTTTCTCTCTCAAATGCACTGCCTCCATCTGCTGGGTGTACAAAATTGATGTCCTGATGAAGCATAGCGGTCCTACAATCCTTGACCAGGTATTCCGCTACTCCATGCACAAACCTGCTCACTCGAGCTATTTGATCAGCCACCATCTCCGGTGCATATTTGGACAAGCGGGTGAACTCTAAAGCATACTTCTGGACTTTCATATTATTCTACCTCAGGTTCACAAACTCAGTTGCCTTGATCTCCCTCATCTCACGGGGAAAGAACCAATCCAGGAATGCGGTAAGGACCTCATCCCAGCCAATGGGACTCGCTCCAACTACTCTGTTATCCTTCCACTGTCTAAACCAGATATGTGCAACCCCTTTCAGCTGATAAGAGGCTAGGTTTGTGCACTCCTCCCCTGTCACCCCCATGATCTGGGTGGTCTTCTGGATCTCATCAATAAACTCGTGTGGATCCTCGCCCACCTTCGATCCGAGGAACTCCGGAGGGTTTATCCTAAGAAAGTCCCTAACTCTTACTGCTACCACATTCCTATTCTGGGGAACATGCACTATCGCCTGTTGGTTGACCTAGGCAATCAACGCTTGTGCCAACATCTGGATGGCTATCCTAAACTCTGCATGGGCAACCTGCTCTGGCACATGATCCTCGGGAGCTGGTGGGGTTGCCTGGTGCTCATCCCCATTGCCATTATCATGGCCATTTTCATTTCCATTTATTCTTCCATTAACTCGACGAGGAGGCATGATTCTGCAAACGCGTATAGCACGAGTTAGAAGGATAGAGAGACATTTCATCGCACGTCATAGATCATGAAAGAAGGGAAGTTTTCCTAAAACGTCTCGTATCCTCTTTGTCATAAGTTTGGTGCGCTTCACACCCATAAAAAATAATATACTTAATGCGGCTTTCAGACACCCTAGGACACCTCAAAACCTAATGCTCTAATACCAAGTTTATCACAACCCGAACATAGGCCCGAATAGAGATATAGGACAAGAAACCCCGAGAGGCTCCAAGTCGACCCATGGCATGAATATAGCAACTAAGAGCATACAACAAGCGGAAACTGAAATAATAAAATATGCTTAAGCAAAATTCTACATGCATATCAACCTAAAACAGAGTCAATAATGACAAGCTGATTTTCTACATATTGTCTAGAAAAGCCTCTAACATAACTAATGAGCTGATGGGAAAGCATCCCCGACTAGCTCAACAAAAGTCTGTGACTGAAATAGCATAACAATGGATAACTGAATATCCTCGAAGGATGAGGACTCACCAACACTGGCTAAAATAGGTCAGAGAGGAAAGCAGGACTAGTGATGCGGCTGAGACTGATCCCTCGGACCTGTATCATGAAATGATACAGCATAGGGTATGCAATCAGTACTTGAAATATACTGAGTATGCAAAGTAGGTAAAAACGGACAGTTAAAATACATAAAAATTCATAAGAATAGGACAACATGAACGTGAAATAAATATCATAATATAAACATGAGGGCTCAAGGTTTTCAAACCATTCATAATCTAGTCATAATCATAGTCAAGAGAAATCTTATAAAAACATAACTTGAGCCAAAGTAACATAAAAATGAAAATGCATAAATCATGAGGAACACTGGGAGAATTCGTCTTAACCGACACCATAATGATAGAGCTTACATGATGCCCCAACTTTTCGCTCAAGTGAGCAGAGCCTTCCCAGGCTTGCCAGGCAAGGGACGTGCATGATGTGATATCATAAGGGATCCAAAAATATATGTATATACCTACAGTGGCACGTAGTTCTGGGACCATGGGATTTACCTGAACGCCAGGTCTACTTGGTGCTAGACACTTCTCTCAAAAACATGCACATGAGGCTCATATCTAAATCGTAAAATCATTCATGAAGTTCATGGCCAAATAAATCATAACATACTTTATCATACTTTAAATACATGGTTAGCCATGAATAAGGGCACGTAAGTCGTCCAAGAGTCATAAATTCATAAATCATGAAGACCATGCATACTTGTGAAAATTCATATGCTTGATATTCATAAATCCATGAAAAGTAATTAAAGAGAAATCATAACATGAATCATAAATCATAATTAGACTTAGTAAGATCAAAATCAAAAAATAGAATCATAGCTTGATTTTTCATGAAACTTTGCACAATTGGGCATAGATTAACTTGAATTTGAAATTATAAAAATTATAATTAATTTAAATATAAAATCTTCCCATATATCTTTAAAAATATTTAAAACATAAAGGAAATTAACCCATAGTCAAATCAAAGAGAATTCCACAAATTTGGGCTTAAAACTCAATAGGATCATCAAATTTACTTTAATACTTGAATTCATGAACATGGAGGGAAATTGGGGCATGAGAGTGAAGAGAAACTCTCATTCACAACCCTACATACCTGGGTAATCTGATCTTACACTCTCCCTTGAAAGCCCAAAGGAATTGGAGAAGAAATTGGGGAGTTCTAGGCTTGACCTTCCCTTAGAAATCCTCTAATTTGCATGCATGGGGAGGGAATGGGTTAGAATAGGTTAAACACCCTTAAAACCCTCCTAACTGAGCTTAAAATTATATAGTTTAGGACCTTAGAGCTTATGATTTATGAAAATATTCTTAATGAAAATTTTGAAAATTGGACACTACTAGTCATCACGGGCCTCACCATGAGTCGTACCATGAAGTAACGACTCGTGATCGCCACTCGTGAACACCACTGGCCACCTGGCAGCTTACTGGATTCTCACCATGACTCGTGGTTTCCTACCACGAGTCATAACATCACTCGTGACTTCATCTCCCCTACGACCCTGACCACGAGTCGTACCCATATACCATGACTCGTGGTCTGGACCCTAGACTCCGGGTCTTCTTCAGGAACTCCTCCTACGATTCGTCCTTCCTTCCTATGACTCGAACCGCGAGTCGTCTGAGTCATTTTTCAAGAATTTTCTGCTGATCACATTTTCAAATCTCGAGTCTAGTCTTAGGAACTTCTAGGGGTATTATATCAACTTAGTTAGTCTCCATTTGAGGATGAATGTTCTCAAGGGGGAGATATTGTAACACCCCAGAACTTCTTAGGACTAGACTTTAGATTCAAAACTTGATCAAGTAGAAAACTAAGAAAATAATCATAGTGCGAGCCAAAGTACGACTCGTACCTCTATCGTACGAGTCGTACCCAGACTCATAGCAGGAGGGTGGAGGAGATCAGTTAAGGTGACTTGAGAAACCACACCTTCACGGTAAAACTCGTACTATCCTATTACGGATTGTACAAACCAGTCATGGAATAATTCAGAAATGTGTTTAGGAAAATTCAGGCTAACCACGAGTCATGGTATGACTCGTGGGATGTGGATACGATTCGTAGTAGGCATCTGTGGAAACTTTAGATAGATGGTTTTGAGTAGAGTCCCTAATCACGAGTGGTGGTACAGATCGTAGTATAATGGTACGACTCGTAGGTTTGGTCGTACCATCTGACGGGCAGAATTTCTATTAAATATTTCAGGTGCAATTTTGTAAAACTCTATCATATTAACTCCTAAACTATGTCGTATTAGGATTATTTAGGAGGAATTTAGAGGAATAGTCGACCTTTTTCTCTCATTTTCCTTCCAAACCAGTTAGAAGAATTACGAAGAACTCAGATAGTTCATCTCATAGCAAAAGCTAGGGCTTGCATATTTCCTTCTCTGATTCTCAAGATTCTTCCAAGGAATTTTCCTCCAGGTATGTGGGATTTCAACAAGGGAATTTCTCTTTTCTTGTACCCTAAAACTCTTATAAAAACCCTATCAACTCTAGTTCTCTAAAGATCAAATCTAGGATTGTTCTTCAGTTAGATTATGAATCTTCCTTCTTACCATGATTCTTGTGAAATCTTGAATATTATTACTAGCTATAATTCATGTTGATATCTTTTCCATGAAATATGTGTTTAGCCCTAATTTTGAAATGAAATTTAGAGAGTCTTGCATAATTGTCCAGATACAAAGGTTACTTGATTCTGATAGTTCTTTTAATCACCATGATAGTACAATTATGTGAACAATAGTTGGCTTATTGCTTGTTCAATCTCAGTCGGCACTTAGCTCTCCCAGTGCCTTACAGAAATGTCATCTGATCAGTTTGACTATATTTGGTCTCTTGAGGAGTTCAGTAAAACTCCGTAGTCACAGTCATCAGTCATTAGTTTGTTCTTTATACGGTTACGACGCTTTCAAATAAAGCAGCTCTGGCCAGTCTTAGAACATTTAGCTTTCAGTTATCAGGTCCTTCAGACTCTCAGAGTACTTCCAGATAAGTATTCCTGACTTAAGTCTTAGGAAATCAGGTTTGAGCTACCAGCCTAGCAGTCACAGTTAGGATTTTCAATGGGAGTAGGACTTAGCACCGAGCAAGCGGGGGTTCAGCGCACCCAGGTTCCCAGAACTATGTTGCCACTGTAGGTCATTAGCCTTAACTAGCCTCAGACAGTGATCACCTAGGTCAGTCACTATATCCTGGCAAGGTACGGTGGGCTCTCACCGATGGGGTGTATACATCGAACTCCACGTCTAACTCACGTAGTTACATGTCGGTTATAGACTCTCCCACTTGTTAGTATAGTTCAGTTCAGTATAGGCTCATTTTCAGTTCAGCTCAGTTTATTCAAATTATAGGACATAGCTATGATCCTCAATCAGTACTTGTGTTACACTGTTACAATTATATTTAGTGTTTATCAGTTCAGTTGCGTATTACTACTGTTTTACTTATATCTTACATACCTAGTATACTCAAAGTACTGATGCATATTTTTCATGTTGTATCGTATTATGATACAGCGCAGGTTCTCAGTCTCAGCATTGACAGTAGTTCTCTTCCGACGATTCCAGCAGCAGTTTAGTTGGTGAGTCCTCGTCCTCCGACGACGCGAGTATATTTCAATTCAGTTTTTCTTTTGAGTTAGACTTTAGTGTTAGCTGGGGGCTTGTCCCAACAACTCGTCAGTTCTTAGATGGCTTTCAGACTAAGTATTGTTTCAGTATGTTTTGTAGTTGTCTCATAAATTTTAGTATCTTATCAGATATTTCTTCTTTTCAAAAAGGTATTATTTGGTTATGATGTTTCCTCAACTTCCGCTTCTAATTAATTCAGTATACCAGTGTAATATTAATCCATGGATTAGTTTGGGATCACTTGCGACTCCAAGTACCGTGTCACATTTAGGGTGTATACTTGGATCGTGACAACATTAAAATAGTCTTAAAAAACTAATGCATATTATGGTCAAGGTATAACAGATATATCTTATAATAATGCATGTATAAATGAAGAAGATTAAGTATACATGATACAACACAGTGTTTTCACATGTAGTGATACATATGCATTTTAACCGTCCGTCTACTGGGTATAACTTTACCTGGATTGAACTACGCTTTTTAATAATCACCCGCAATTAAAAAAAAACATGACGTTCTATGCCCAGTCATCAGTGCTTTTTAGTATCATACTATTGTATGGGCAATCAAACTACGTGTAGCTAAATATTGTTCACAAATAGTGTGATGTTAGCACCATCTCAACTCCTAAATAAATTCACATAAGAAAAACAATGCAAAAAATAATACTAAATGATATAAATGAAGGCATGCAATGAACCTCAACACGTATAGTAACAACATATTTCATATCATGCTTCCTAATAAATGGAATGAGTATGTCAAGCTCAGATTATCATGAAAGAGATAGAATATGCTTTGAAACTCAATTATGAAAGAGAATTGCCTCGTAAGCTAATAAAAACTTTATAATTGTCCTAGTATGCACTCTCCCTTAATATACTAGGTAATTCCAAAGTATATCCACATTTCAAATCATGATTTTAGAAAATCAAACATTCGAGATGTTAAAAATCTCACTTCCTGAGACGGTAACATTTTACTTCACTTGAAATGTCCAAGTCTATTAAAATGACCTCAATCTATGAAAAATATTGAATAGGTCATCCTAATTAGGCTAGGTAAGCCATTTTTAAAATTTTAGCACAAGTCAACCCTCGGTCAAATTAGTCAAAATCTGGAACAAATTATAAAATTGAATTACCCGTAAGTTGACAATTCGATTTCTACAATCAAGATTCGATTTTGACTTAATTAGCTAGATCAAATCACTGATTTTCTAATTGAAAAATTAGGTGAATATTCCTAAATAAAATATCTTAAATTCAATAATTTCATGGTTTAAATTCAAAGGTATTAGGAAATCATTAACCTTAATGATTTTGGTCGAAAACAATCCATCAAAGAAGCTCATTTGAGTTTGTCTTTGTAAACAATGGTAAAAGCTAGATTTGAAATTCAAAATCACTGCATTTGCAATCTCAGTTATGTATTTGTGGAGCTTTCAAAATACTATTGTTTGCACTAGCGAAAAGACTCTGCTTTTTGCGACCCCTGCAATTTGAGAAAACTAGCCGACTATTGCAGAATCTGGTTAGCTTATAGTTCTTGCTCTTGCAATGAAAGTATTGCATTTGCGGTTGCACCAAATATCAGATTTTTCAGCAATAGGTGTTTAAGTTTCGAAACTACCCCGAGCTCTCCGGATATTTCCACAAATAACAAATAGTATTACCAAGTTATACACATTCTCAAATTTTAATTTAAAACACAAATACTAAAAATTAAGAGTCAACTTATTATACATATGGTACAAAGAGAACAATCGTAAATATAAGTTGCATCTTTATTATTTTGGATGGAACTTTTATTTGCAAAATAGTGGCTAATTTTTGTAAATTTTATAGTCTAATATATCTTCTCAGAGAGTGATATCATTTAGAGTTTTTAAAGAGACCTCATGGTTTAAAATGGAAAGACACAAAAGTTTCTACTTCCGCAGATGAGAGAAGCAAGGTATATGGGTATTCGAGTCAATCTAACACATCTTCATTATTTGTGTCAACAAAAGGGAAACGAAACAACATGTAGTGTCCATGCTATAGATTCTAGTTCAATTTACTCAACTCAGCTTACTACATCTATAAATATAGCACTAAATGTATTGTAGAGGGATATTGACATGATCAATAACATAATTCTATTTTTTTCCTCATTTCTTCTATACGTGTTCTCTCCTTCTCTTACTCGGTTCTCCTCTGCAATGGAGGAACTGCTCTAAAACACTTCATTTATGGAGCTTTCATACACGGAGATTGATGTCTATCTTATTTTATAAATTGAACTATTTTACACCAAAAATCGAGGTTAATTTCTTCCATAATAGTAGGTATATTTAAAAAAAATACAAAGGAACTACTTGAAATCTCACCATGGTTGACACAAATTGAATTAACAAAAAAGAGATCTAGTCAATTCCACAACATGAACGCGATAACAAACAAAAAAAACCTACTTCTTCTACCCCAGTTTTGCTTGAGCCAATTTTTCATCACTCTTTTTGACCTTGTTTAGCCATCAACGGATAACTGGATCTAATGGGTCGGGAGGGGTTTCACTCTGCAAAATATTATACTACATATGTAAAGTATTTTCTTAAATTTTTATCTACATATATAGATTTTGAACCCCTAAATATAGGATTAGAGATTGGCTTAATGGTTTAAAGGTTTAAAATTTACGTTGAGATTTCAAGTTCAAATCGCAAACACTACATTGGATAACCCTCTTGTATTGATCTAAAAAACATCATAATACCGTCTAAAGCATTTGTATCCACATTGTAAACAGTCCAAGATATTTCAGTTCCACTTGAAACTCGCTTATACAAATTTATTTATTTTTTGGTTTTTCACTCCGATATCCACTTTGGAGTCTGACTAATTCAGAGCCGCACCGGGAAGTCCCACGTCGAGGGTAAAGTACTCCTTAAAGACAACTCCATACTCAGAGCTCAAGTTCGAAACTTCTAATTAAAAATAAAAAAATACTTATCACTCCACCACAGTATTCGATGGTGCATTAACAAATATTCGAGTCGTCCTTAGAAATCAATGTTCTTTGAGACAAGATTCACTTGTAACTTCAAAATTCAAATAAAGAAATGGATTTTAATAAGTAAAAATAAAAAAGACCTAAATTCAATCTTCGATGGCGGTGCAAGCAGGAGAAAACTGAAATTAAATGTGCCCCAACTCTTAAATTTGAATTCACATTTAAATGTGTCCCAATCTTTTATTTTATTTATGCGTTTGATAAATATTGAAGTGTTTATAAGTCAAATGCTTATAAATCATAAATCATAAGTTAGTCATCCTCAATTTATGATTTTACAGCTCATAAGCACCTTTGGTTTAATCAAATAATTTATAATTTTATCCTTAATATTTATATGTAATCTCCAAAATATTTTTTCTAAAAATAAAATTTCAAACATTCTTCATAATTTCACTTCCATCTTTATTCTTCAAAGCCTAAAATTTCCTCCACCTTTTCAATGTTAACAACAAATATGTAGTTCTTTATAGCATTATTTGGTGTAACAAATTTTTCTCTAATATTTTTTAGTAGTTCTTCAAGTTCTACTGCTAAGCATGGAACCCTTCTTTAACTTGACATTAATATTATTGATTTATGGGTTTGGTAAAGCATGAAACTCTCTCCTACTTCTTTATATTCTAAGAAAATTATTATTCATTTCAAGAGTTAAACAAATTTTTTTTAAAATATTATTGATAAATACAAAATATGAAAATTTTAAAAAAAAAAAAGCAAAATAGAAAACATGTAATCTTTTAACATTTAGATGAAAACTCGTGATTTTATCGCTGAAAATATTTATGATAGTTGAATGTTTTAGTTTAATTAGAACAAAAGAAATTGTTAAGTATTTATTTTTTTATACAAATTTTGTGTACTATTTAAGTATGTTTTTATTAAAAATATTAGTCAAATTATTAATTATTATATAATATCTTATGGTTATAGTTTAGCTTAAATAAAATAAAATAATTTTATCTAATCAATATTGTGTTAAAAATAAATGAGACATAAATTATTTTATATTAGAATCAAACTAAAATTTAAAAACTTATAAAAATTATGTCATTATTAGTATAAATAACTTGAAGGTCATTTAAGAAAATTTAACTAAAAAATTCATATTAGCAACTTTTTACTAAACACTTTAATTGTTTATTATTAGTTTCAATACTTGTATTCAAATATATAATTGTTTATTTATTAAATCAGCTTCAGCATTTAAAAATATTTATCAGCACTTAGGGGTCGTTTGGTTATGGGTTAGAGTTATGCAGGTATTAGTAATATGTGAATTAGTTATGAGGGAATTTATGTATTATTTTATGCAAGGATTAGTTATGCAGGGATTAGTTATTCATGTATTAGTTATGTAGGTATTATTTATGTAGGGTTTATAG
>JACEIK010010170.1:23114-36844 GCA_018107945.1 Datura stramonium
ATTTTAGTATTTATGGAACCAAAACTAAATTAAATGATAATATTTAAATCATATCATATCATATATTCTAAAAGTGGGAAGTCCCACGTATCAGTCCATCAAATATTGAACGATTATTTTGCCCTACATTTAAACAATACTCTTATCATATTCATATTTCAATACAGTATTAAATTATAAAATTATAAAGTCACGAAATAAAAAATAAATGACTACAATATCCATTAAATATAAAACGATATTTTTACCCTTCAACCAAATAGTATTTCAAAATACTTTAGAAGAAAACATAGATATAAATTTAAAAAAAAAAAAATTAAATGAAAGAAATAACCATGATACTATGTCTTTGAGTTCTTTTACATTTTGATGAAGATGACGATAAATAATTATAATTAAATTTGAATAATGTGAAATAACGTAAATTAAATGAAAACATTAATTCTCTATTATGGCAATTATAGATTTCTTATTTAATTTAATAGTTTAATGATATTTATTGTAATGTATATTTACTTTTAGTACATAAAATATTATTGAATAATTTTAGATTGAATGGGAAAATGGTAATCCAATTAGGGCTTCCCACTTATATAATAATATAATATGATATTTGAGTTTCTTTTAAATTTTTCAATAAGAATATGAAACTCCAATAGCTTCGTTCTTCTATAAATTTAATTATAATTATTGTTGAACTTTAATGCATAATGCATATGGTGCTAAATAGAATTTTTGAACGTTTCATCTATATATTATATAATTCTAGTCCTAGGACCAGTGACGTGGGCACGTGGCATACTTCTGAGATCAGAAAACTATGTTTTTCTCAACTTATTAATGATTTTCTATTTTCGTAACTTTTAGTTTTCTTGGTCATTAATTATGAATATAAATACCATTCTTTTTCTAAATAATAGTAAATAGATTTGCATTAAAACTCAATTAGAGATTAGATCATTTGTAATTATAATAGTTTTAATGTGTACTAATCTCTAAATAATAATATGTTAATTAATTCTTGAGCCTCTTCATATTATATTTTTTATGCTAATTCTTGTACCTCTTCATATTACATTTGGATTCATCTTTTTTAGGCTTTTTCTTCACTTTCTACTTTTTAAATTTTTGGGCTTGTGAAAATTTTTTTTACCATTTATTTTGTGTAAAAAACTCAATTTTTTCTCTTTTAACTCCTTAATTATGATGAAAAACTCTTTTTAGAGCCTTTTTCCCTCTCCTGAAAATAATTATTAATTTCAATTAATTCATCACCTTTAACTTAAATATAATTGCAGCATTGACAACATTAGAAATAATAGGCCTATAAATATTATTCAAGTAGCTATTAATTTTTTGCCCCTTTATGTATTCCTCATTGCACTCACCGCCTTCTCCAGATCACTTTCTATTTATTTTCATCAAAATTTATTTGAGCATGTAGAATTGCTATATATATAAATGTAATAAATAATTTTGTAAGTGAAAATATTTTTATTTTCTTTATTTTGCAAATAAGAAGGTACGTGCATGATGATAAGGCTTGGTGATGCTGAGAATTTGATGGATTATTCTTTTGTTCAAGTGAGTGCTACTATCAAGTATCAACTACTGTTCTTTTATACCAATTAGTCTTTTGAATTACCTTACATATAAAGTTTAATCTCATATCCCTCAATTATTAATTAGAGATTTTAGATTAAACTTTGAGAACAAAATCATCTTTAAAAATAAAATAATTTATCCAAAGTAGAATTACCATGCATGAACTCACAAACTCCATTAATCCTTCCAAATATAAGTACCAATATAGAAGCGAAAAAAAAAAATCGCTATTAAATATCAATTTTGGGATAATGCTGGAAAGATGAGGACCTGATGAATTGAAGAAAAATGTGAAGATATAAATTATGAGAAGGTGACAAGTAATTTGAAAGAGACAAAAGAAACTAAAAATGATTTAAAATAAAAAGAAGAAAAAAGTGAAACATAGAAAATAACTAGGAACAATTGATAAAAAATTTTAAAAGAGAAGAAGATAATTAAGTTTTACCAAAAATTTTCTTTAACGAAGTGTACATTTCTAACGATGAAAAGTAGAGAAAACTATTTTTAAGCTTTTTTAAAAGAAGAATCTTGAAGTAGAACAAAAAAATTAGCATGGTGATTGTGTTGTCACGACTTTTTCTTTTTCCTTAAGATTATGTCTGACTTTAAAATTTTAGTTTTGATTTTAATATTAGAAGGATAGTTCGATGGACAAACCAATCAGAGTTTAAATATAAATTTGTGAANCTTTTGAGTTGGAATTATATATTTTAACTTTAGATTCTCCTATTATAAGATAAATTTAAGATGTTTTCAATTGTTGCAAACTTATATTTTCGATTTTTTTTCAAAAGTTTCGTAAGTCTTTTGCGGCTTAAATTTCAATATTATCTTATTGTAAGATAGAATTTAAGATTTTCTTTTATAGTTGTACACTTAAATTTTCGACTTTTATTTTTAAAATATTTTCATAAATTAAGTAAACTTCGGGAAAATTTACTAGTTTAGAATTCTGTTAAATGGAATAAGAACATTTATGGGAACATCTCTATTGATGAGTCATTTCAATAGTATGTGCCAATGATTCCATCATCTATGATTTAGTTGTGAAAAATTTTGAATTGAGCAAAATAAAGCAAATTTGATTGAGGTTCGGGAGCCTGTCAACCATTCTATATGTGAAATGAAGAGCTGCTTTGGTTTGAAGCTATTACCACTAGATTGCTTTCTCCTCGGGAGAAGGTATTGAAAAGATATTAGTGGACTTTAACGAGTTAGCCAACTCAAAGAAGCGTAACTAGAAAGCAGGTCAGACAAGCTGTGATAATACAAGTAAGCTAACACGCAAGCAAGATTGAAGGGGTCTTGCGTAATTTTCAAATTAAACACCTATTTTTCTTTGTTTGTATCACCAAGACACTCAAGGGGCTAACCATATGCACCCCAAGAACCCGGTCCATTAAAAAAAAAAAAGACCAGGAGAAAACTAGCAAATTTCTTAGGCTAGACAGAGGGGTGGTTGTAAATTACTAGTTTTAAGTTTATTAGCTGTAAGACTACGACACATTTTTCCTATTTTAAGGAGTGACATGGTCTATATAAAATTTGATACTTCATAAAGACACCTGTACCTTTCAGTGATTAAGAAGTGTCTCCTAAAACTTTGAAATTACAGAAATCTAAGTGTTTTAGTTCGTTAACTAAATTATACCTTTTCCTTTTTATGCAGCCTTAGAATTTCAGTATCTTGTTAAGTTGAAGAAGAAAGCAAGGGAAAAAAAAAGTATACGCAGCATAGAAAAAGAATAAATAGCTGCTAAATAACTTAGTAATTAAATCTCAAACAATTCTTAACAATCTTTTAATCATTTGAGTACACCTAATCATACACTAGTTTAAATTAAGACTATTGGCTAACACAACGGGAGAACAAATTTGAAGTTGTAGGATAGGCTTATTAGGCCAAAATTCTTCGGATGTTTGAAGGGGCATTTTCTGTGATTGAGATACCTCAAAGGGTTTTGGAAAAATGCCCATTTTCTTGACAACAATGTCCAATCTTCATTTCTATGGCACCACAAGATAAAAGGACATTCTTGGTAGCAACTTTATTAGGGTCAGAAAAGCAAAGAAAAAGAGAATGTTGGGTACAGCAGGAATTATTTGATAGGGGATTATGGATTAGGCATTCAAATGATTTTGCTTTATCTATCATGATTATGCTTGTGCTTTTCAATCTTTTTTACTTTTAATAATTACAATTTCTAACAAGAGCGCCTTTAGCTTCTTTCCGGCGAAACTTCAGCGCCAGGCAAAGAATTGCCATTCTTTTTTTTTAAGAATATTTGAACTTGACTTGACTGTGGTCCTGACCCACCAGCCATTTGGTGAAAAGTAGTACAAAAAATTAGGCCACACCAAAAACTCTAGTGCCCCTGTTATGATGTTTGTTGAAATCAGTACAAAAGAGGAGAAAAATTGTAGTGCTGGTAGTTAAATGTATCTTCTTGTACTATTCCCACACGGTTCTATTGATAAAATGCATCATCATGCCTAATGCAAGAACGTGAAATGCTTTTTTGAAATTCATATGTAAATGTAAATGTTCCCAAGGAAGGAGACAATGGTTTTTTGTAGCATCACAATCCGAACTAGACAATGGTTCTTTGTAGCATCACAATCCAAATTCCCAATGAATCTGTTTAGCTGGAAGGTAAATTCAAGGTCAATTGTAATTGGTGCATTGGGTAACTTTTTGTGATACATAGAAAAAATCGAATGACTTTTTCATTACAAAAAATATTTTAAGGACTTTGATGAAATAAAGTAAAGTTGAGCAATGAGCAACCATCCATCCATCCAGAAAGACACATATAAATGGCACCAATTCAAGGCCAACCATAATCGCCTCCACCATTTGCTCATTCTATGGATCCAAAAGTGACTTGAGTAAAACACACAAGTTTCAGTTCCAATAAAATGACTCTGACAAACATAGGGAGTACCCATGAGTTCAATGCACACTGAGTGTGCAGTTCCATTAGTTGCCTTAGTTTTCTGTTGGGGACTATGAGAAGCAAGTGCTTTATCAAGTCCAATCCAAGACATAAAGGATTCTTTTGGGTTTGAGAAGTAGACAAGGGTACGCTTAAAGAAAGAAAATTATTTCCCGAGTTTATCACACTGGTTAGGTAATGGCAATCCAAGACTCATAGACTATAAGTAGCCCCAAAAAAACTAGATCATTCAATTTCTGTCAAAACTACAGCATTTGTATAATCTTCCTGTACAAATGAAGACTATGAAAATGCATCACCAAAGGGATGCCAAAATCATCAATAAGAAATAATAACTATAGCCGTAGCATAAGTATGAAATTTACAAAGATAATACCAGTCCTATTTTTCATGATTGTCTTGAGTAGAATCTATCTTTATTATAAGTGGTTGGTCGAGACGTGGAGCTGAATCAGCCACAGTTGGTAGCTCTGGTATAGGCAATATGTCATCAATGTCTTCATTTTCAGCCAGTGCTTTTTCTAAAGCAGCCTTTGCAACTCTCGTGACACAAATAATTAAGAACACTGCAATACACACAACCAAGGTGGTTATTTTCGGTATTATTGAAATCCTATGTTCAAATGTGTTGGCATTTCATCAAGAAGCAATATAGCTTAATCCTAGCATCATTCGCAAATAATTTACACGCATAACACTCAAATATATGTTAATATTCCAAGAGATTTTCACAATGAAACAAGCTGGGGGCAGCAAAGAATGTTTGGTGAGCAAAAAATTGTCATTCATGAGAAGGATGAATACTTCTAGAATTTCTAGATTAGAGAGCGCTCTATACTAACAACATCATACTCCAATAATATAAACAGGTTATACAAAGGTAATACTTAAGTATATAACTACATAATAATACTGCGAGAGACTTTCACAATGGAAAAGCTGGTGGGAGCAAAGGATGTTGGTGTGAAAAGATTTGCAGTTCATGAGAAGGATGAATACTTTAGAATAGCTGGTAAGGTAGTTACATATAGCACTTTAGGTTCTCCTCTTCTACTTGAAAGATTTCTTGCAAAATTTCCTGAAGTCTTATAAAAGAATCCATGGCCCTCCCAAGACCCTACTTGTGGGAATATACTGGGAATTTTATTCTTGTTATAAAAGAATCCATGGCTACACTCAAAGTCCTTTTTTTTGGCCGACGTCTAAGTTCCACTCCATCTCCCTTTTTTCGATTGTTAAAGGTAAGAATATTCACTTCAGCAATAAGAGAACGCTGTTAAACAAGTACAAGCGGAGGCTACGTTACAAATTGTGTAATGAGCTCAAGAAGTCAATCATGGCATTTATGTCATTTGCAGTGGCCATGTTGCACCAAGAAAAAAGAAGAGAAGATAAACATCTTTGCCAAAAAGAGAGAAAAAAGCTTCTATTACGGGCATCAGAGGCCCATAGCCCTTTCTTATTATTAGTAAGATAGCTTGTCTTGGTTCCGTCACATAGATCATTTCAAACCTAGTTTTCACGAATATAGAACTCCATTCACTATATCTTTTTATCCTTGGTAGATACCTTTAGTAATCTTTTTCTAGAAAAATAGTTATCCATAGCATATACTTTGAGTGTTAGTCTATGTTTGACAAAATTAGGTTATCCTAAATGCTAGCAGGAGTATGCTCAAGTTTTAAGAGAGTTATAAGTCAAGGTCTTAAGTATTTCCTCAATTAATTCAATTCGAGTCAAAATAGAAGTTACATTATAATGTCTGCCTTCAAATAAAAGAGCCTCTTAGAAAAAGATTAGACCTGTGATTTTCACCTTCTAACAACATACGAACATGTTGAGGAAATATTACATATTTACAGTAATTTCACATGTAAAAATCTTTTCTGATCAATAACAAAAAGCTAATGCAATTTATTAGTATTAGAGACTCACCAGACACCAAAAGGCCCAATATTATCATAGCCTGGCCATACAGAAAAAACAAAAAAGAAAAAAGGATTGTCAAATAATCAATAGTAACAAACAATCAGAAGGATTGATTTGGTCTGCATGGTGAAAGTGGAGTTAAAACAATCATCCATTTCATTGGATCAGAAGTCCACAGCAAAGTAGAGCTAGAATGATTACGAGGGCTTGTCAAATCAGTGGATTGGCCTAAATTTGCACATGTAGAAACTATTACCGATCTAATGAATTATTCATCAGTAGTTGCAAACAAAGCACTTGGTTTTGGCATTTGTGATCTTTTTCTTTTTGGTGATCAAGTAAATATATTTATGTGACCTATTTATTCATTTTTGAAAAATAAAACATCACCCACTGTAAAATTAGTAACTTAGGTGGGAGTTCAATTAGTGAGGTATCATTAAGTTAAGCTGAACATATATTATGCCACATACTGGTTTCCTTCATATGAAATTTAAAATTGGTGAATACTGCAACGAATGTAGTGCAGAAACCCATATGCAAGAAACTACTAGGACAAAATCAATTAGAAATATTGAACAATGAACGGAATAAAGAATCTAAACATAAGGTCAAAATATTATTTGAGTAAACACTACGAATGTAGAAAATGAACACTTAGCTATCTAATGCTCACTTTTGAAGCTCAGAACTGTTTGTCATTTTGTAAAATAAACCTAAACATGGTAAAGAAACCCAGCTAAGTCATTTAGTGGAGGAGGACTATTCCAATCCATACTAACCCACTATCAAAAATAGTACTACCCGGTTCATGTACGTTTTGCCAATTAGCAGGTGTCAAACCTGAGGCTACAAACAATAGACCCCATGAATAAGTACGACAATTAACCATTCTCTGTAACTGTCATGACTTGATCCATTTTTTGGGTGCAACATTTCAACTACTATTGCTATGACTCAACCTCAAGCTAGTGGGGAGTGGCTTTGCGAATCCTCAATATCATAAATGTCTGTTTTTTTAGTTTTTGATAACCGTGGTGTCCGGGCCAACTTTGGTGCACCTCGACTAATTCCACGAGATACCTGTCACCTTCCACCAGCAACAGGTACCAGGTAACTGTCCACCAAGGGTAGGACAGATGGAAGATATCACCTAGTGTTCCATACCAGTGTTTCAAAAGGGGGCGCGGCGCGAGATGTTTTACATAGCACGGGGCGAGGCATAAGCTCTGAGACACGGGGTGTATATCTCATGTATCTTCAATTTTTACAATTTTATTAATAAGAAAATAAGCAAAAATAATATTTTCAATAATTCTGCAAATAAATTCAACTAAATCACCAATAATATAAAAAAAATATTATAACTATTATTTGAGAAAAGTAACAACAACAAAAAATGATAATAGTCAAGATAATCTTTAAAATAAAATCACCATCTACTTCATCATTGATCTCCACATCTACTAGTTCTTCTCACTCTAAACTAATATTTGCACTGATTATTGTTTATATATATTTCAAAGAAGGATAAAGATAAATAGTGTAAGAGCAATATCAAAATATAGATAAAGTTGTCTCAGAAATATAGGGCTATAAAATTTCTATCCTATTAATTTTAAACATAATCATCTAAAAAGCTATTTATAACGTCATTTTCTATTGAGAGTTGCTTTATTGTTGATATATTTTAGAAATAATCACTACAATATGAAAACATGATAGCATAAAGTATATATATCATTACACCAATAATAAAAATATTATTTATAGCAAAAATACTTTTAAAATGATAAAAATCAAATTTAACACTGAGGTGTACGTTTTTATGCCCGGGACTTAGGCCCCAAATTCTAGGGCTTATGCTTTTGGATCTACGCCTTTTATTTGCGCACCGGTGCGTTTTTGATACGCCCAGCCCTGAGACTCGCTCCGAAAATGCCTTTGAAAACATTACTCCATACTTAAGGATTTGGGTCCATCATAAATGCTCTATTTGGATCCATAATATTTCAATATTCCATACTTAAGGATTATATCTCTAATATACTCTAGTGATTATATCTTTAATATACTAAGGGGTTGTTTGGTTATAGGGATTACGAGGTTATCCCAGTACAAAATTTGGGATTAAATTTATCAGTTTTTGGTTGTAGGTATTGGATAAAACCAGAAAAATATACCAAAATCATAGTACTATATACCCACATGGAAGGTGGGACCTTGCTTTGAACCAAACAACCCCTAAGAGTCTTCAAGTAAGCACTACCTTCTAATTGGTATCAGATATACTTATTTTCAATTTTTGTTGTTTTCTATCTTTTGCTAGATCTGCCTCGATTCCAACATATTCTAAATCTAGTGTGATAACTTTTTCCCATGTAATTTTTAGGTCTGCATTTTCCCCCTTTAGCACCTTCAAACATCATGTTTTCACATCTAAGAATTAGTGCATCTGGAGGACTATGTAACACATGGTCAAACCATCTCAAGCGACATTCTCTTATTTTATCCTTTGTATACACTACTTGCACCTTCTAACACGTGATCATTTATGATTTTATCTATTCTTGTATGAGCATATATTTATCTTTAACATTTTCATCTCTAGACACTCATCTTGTGGATATATTGGGCTTTAGAAGCCTAACACTCACTCAGATACACTCCTGTGACACTCATCCATTTCAACCATCTTACATTAATCCAATGTGCAACATCTTAATCTATCGTTCCATTCTCCTGGATTATTGAGCCTATATCTAAATTGTCTATATTTAGGCACCTCAAATTCATATAATCTCACCTCAACTTCACATTTGTCTCACTGTCTAAACTTCTCATGCATGTATTGTCTTACTCCTACCAGTGTTGTTAAAAAGTCATTGCTTCGTTGCTTAGAGGGATGATGCAATGCAAAGCGAAGCATTAGCGCTTTATAGGTGAAAATCGTGTGCTTCAGATAGGTGTGCTTCAAACAATGACATGCAAGGTGATCCAAACAAGAAATGATTAGTTATTTGAACTGCAACTTTGGGAAGTTAGAACTAATATCGTAACATATATTGGATGCTAAAATTAGTAATTTTACTTGCAAATTCATTATTATAATACCAAATTCATATATGTTTGATATTTTTAATATTTGATAAGTTGTGCACTTCACTTCAAAGTGTGCGCTTTATACTTCTCACTTTTTTCTTTAAGCATCATGATCGTCATTGTTTTTTCGCACTTTTCGCTCTTAAAACACTGACTTTTATTTATCCTAAAACTCTTACTCTGTAAAGTACTTATCTTAGCTTAAGCTTGTGATTGACAACCTCACTAATAGCATGCTTCATGGTGTACCTCATCCTGTTGGTTAACTCGCCCATAACAAGCATAAAAAGATACAGGCTTAACGCAGAGCGCTGGTGAAAACCCACAGCAAGGGAACTCCTCTGTCCCTATCACTGTTCTCACACTTGTAACAGCTCCTTCATACATATCCTTTATGATATTCATATATTTGACATGAATTCTTTTCTTTTCCAATACGACCAAAGGACATTTCTTGGAAGGTGGGGCTCTATCATATGCTTTATATAAGAGTATAAGTCGAAGAAATATCATGCCTAGATCCTTTTTCTCCTTATAATTTTTCATCAATTTTCTTAGTAAAAATATAGCCTCTATTGTAGACTTATCAAAATATAAATCAAAATTGGTTCTCTGTTCAACATTTTCATTTATATTTTCCCATTTTCTCTCTCTGTGTGTTGGGAGGGGGAGCTTTGGAATAACTGGATTAAAGGGGAGTTAACTTTCCTCTCCAACATTTAGATTTGTTTTCACATATGATGATTCCTCACATACATCTCAATTACACCGAGCATCCCACAAGGCAAATTTATGATCTTGAGTACAGTCAGATAGTATCTCGGCTACAGTATAGCCATACAGTCNTTACACCGAGCATCCCACAAGGCAAATTTATGATCTTGAATATTAAAAAAAAAATCAACAATCAACCAACTACGTCTATCAAACTAGTTGGGGCAGAAATTCTCAAATTTCACACTTACCTCAATAGTGACGTACTGATCTCTAACGAAACTAGAAAGATTCTTGACAAATACCAAACCTAAATAAGATTAAGTCTTAATCACACATAGTTGTTTTATCCTTCATATGGATCCTTTACTTTCATTTGTTCTGTTCTTAGCTAAAACTGCATGTAATCCTGGAGAGACACAACTTTATTTCATATGATTTTTATGTCTATTTTTTTCCCATTTTTGCAAAATCATCAGTGTCACCCCTACAGATCGATGCATTTAAAGATCTACAAGTACAGGCATATAATCACAAGTGACATTCTTTCGTTTTATTATCTATATGTGCTACTTGCACTCAACTAAATGTGATAATTTCTAATCTTGTACTTCCTCCGTTCACTTTTACTTGTCCATTACACTAAACATAGATTTACTTTTACTTGTCCAGATTAGCATATCAAGAAAAAGACAATATTATTTTTCATGTTTTACCCTTAACATAAACTACTATTCTCCAAATTAATTTTTTTTTTTTGAATAATACTCATTCCCCAAATTATTTTTCCAAATCCATTGAAACTACACAACATTACCTAGGGTATTATGGTAAAATATGCACTTCATTTATTATTTGTTAAGGGGAGTCCAAAAGTCGTTGTGGACAAGTAAAAGTGAAAGGAAGGAGTATAAATGTATATCCACCTTAACATTTGTATTTCTACCGCAATCATCAAATTATTGTAATAGAATACTTATTTTTTATGACTGGAAATCTATCTAGAGCCAACTTTAGGACCAATGCAACCTTCGAAACTCGTGGATAATAGGTCTGCCCCTCTACTCTTCTCCATTTACATATTAGCTTAGTTTCATATGGCGCAGGGCTCGGGCCTGTGCCTAAGTCACAAATCCCTCAATCTTTGCCATTTGAACTAAGCCCTAGGTCAGTATGATAATAGAATACTTTTTCATCCCTAATGAATTACTTTAACTTCATAGCTCTCCACAACAATGGACTTCATTTTTTCATTTTTCTAATGCAACTTGTCTCTTTAATTTCTCAATAAGGAAAAAAGTTGTAGGCCCTACATATTTCCCCAATACAAAGTATCAACTCTCATCTCAATGATTGCGCAAAAGGCTGTTCAATGTAGAATGAACTGCCTGAATGCATCATTGATTTTACATTATCTAATGTTACCAAGTACATAGATCACTTCGGTTAGTGGATCTGTAACGAGTTTCTTACTTAGCTACCCTCCTTTAAGTTTTCAGGTTATGGCAAGCATCCATTAGTTTATCAATAAACATATAAAATTAAAATCTTGTGTCTCTGTTTAACATCCTGAAAATAGTCATGTTGTACTCAAATTTTACCTCTTCCAGCAAGATATAGTATGTTGAGAGTGTTATCTCATCAGTTATTGGTTAGATAGGCAAAACATATCACATTCATGCAGCCAAATTCTTTGGAAGCTACTTCATAATTGAGTCAACGGCAGGTTGGAATTTGTTTACGTATCTGACCTAGCTCATTTTTATTCTTCCTTGCCCTCAAACAGTTCTTTTCCCAGCTCATGCGCACAACCAACTTACGAGATGCCTTGTTAACTCCCACTAACACAGGTACCGAGTCATCTATGCACCGAGACTTAGGTGGATAGGAATAATTCACCTAGTTCGCCTCCACTAGGATTTGAACTTTGGTTCCAAGGTTTTCAATCCAACTCTTAGATTGCTAGCACCCCCTTGTTCAGTTCCTTGCCCTCCAAATTGTCTCCAGGGGTGGAAGTAAAAGAAAAACCCACAATTCATCACATTAACTAGTCATTTGTCCTACATGCCAGTAAAATACTATCCACTTTGAAGCATAAAATATTTCCCAATGTGTGAACATGACTAAAATTACTTTTAGATTAGCATTAGATTTGTTAAATGTATGTAGCACAGTTATACACTTAGCTAAATGTATGTAGCACAGTTATACACTTAGCTCTTACCCAGCGGGTTTTTGAAAATTCACCCCAACCATGAGTAACATCAGAAAGATCTTTCAAAGTTGTGCCGACATACACCAGAGCAAAAGTTATTGGCTGCAACATGGAAAGAAATAGATACATCAATAACAATAACAACAACAACAATAAACCCAGTGGATTCCCGCAAGTGGGACTGGGGAGGGTAGTGAAATCATCAATAATAAATATTAATATGGAAAAAAAATAAAGAAATCATAACTGAAGGACCATTTTTCTAACACATCAATCAATAACCAAAGCTACATGGATGGCGAAAGATGTCAGGGTGGAATTTCAAGGGTTATTGAAAAGATCAAGACATGCAAATGATCCTACTATACTGCAATGGCTTATTGGTCAAGGTAATTTCACATGGACAGCACCGGCAGCGAGTCAACACATAAACCAATGGATATCTCTCTCCCAACCGGAAGGACCAACGGTTTGAATTTGTCCTTGCATATATTATAAAGGGGTTGGACCGAGCCTCCCCAGATCAAACCTGGAAGATATGCATGAACATACCAAAAAACCCTTTATATCATAGTCAAATCTGCTATTTTCCCATCCTACATGGGTCTTTACAGGTCCCCGATTAGGTTTATGGCAACTGTTTTGCTTGGTTTCTCTAAATCTGTAGCTACACACATGCTTCTAAACAACTACTTTATTGAATCTATGAGTAGGGCAGGGATGGGATGAGGTTGCTAACTCCATTCCACTAACATTTTTGACATTGCATTCGAGAAACCACATTGCAATGAATCACACATCTGCAATTTATAAAAGCAGAGCTCAGGTAATTCTTTGACTACTACAGTGAAGCTAGAGTGACATCTACTTTTACAAGGATATGAAAATAGTTTTTTAAATTCCACTGCAAAAACACCTTGACCAAAACACAACGATAATATCTATGTCACACATGGCAAGCCATGAGAGTGATTTTGACTTGAGGCAACTGAGAAGGGAGGGGGAAGAGAGATAGATAGATGAGCTCAGAAAATTCTCTGCCTACTAAAGTGAAGTAAGAAATAGCATTTACTTTTACAAGGATATGAAAACAGTTCTTTAAATCCCATTGTAAGAACACCTTAACCAGAGTCTACGACCATATCTATGTCACATGGCAAGCCAAAAGAGTGATTTTGACCTAGAGTCAATTGAGAGGAGGGGAG
>JACEIK010010171.1:0-19488 GCA_018107945.1 Datura stramonium
CTTTTAGTATAATATGATGATATGATGTGTTGTAGCTTCAACAAGAGTTAAAGAGAATATTAATTTTCTCATTTCTATAATAAATTTATATTAATGACCATTTAATAAAATATTTTCAGATAAATGACAATTATATAAGCAACTAATATAATTTGTTTGGGTGCATATAAGAAAGTAATATCTTTGAATTTCTGTCAATTTTGGTTGATTATAAATTACATTTATTATCTTTCAGCAACAATATATCGTTTTACATATATCATCTAATAAATTTGCACAAATTTACATGAGACACACGTACAATACACGTATCCAAAATTAATCGGATAATAACATTGACCTCATTAATTGGGAAGCCAAAATTACTGTTGATGTCTCAAGATCTCATGACAGCCAATCACCAACACCAACTTTAAATGGTTCCACAATATTATTATAAAGAGAAAAATATTTTTATTCAAGGCTAATATTATTTTTTGGTATTTAATTCAATTAAATTTTATTGATTGCGATAGTTGTTAGATCACATTTAAAAAATTAAAAATTAACTGAATCGTAACAAAATCAAAGAGAAATCGAGATGATTGGGACAGTTTGAAAAATCTAATGTTAATTATACATCATAGAATAATAAAAGATTGATATGGTGTAATTTTTAAAATTTAACTGATTGAATCGAACTATTGACACCCTTATATTCATGCTATGTACACACATTTCAAATGAGAGGATACATAATTACCTATTAATTTTAGATAACTTAAAACAATCAAAATCGTTAACCGCATATCTAAGGGATCATTTTTGTTAACTTGTGATAGATTTAAAGGACCAAAATCGTTAAGTGCATACTTAAGAGATCGAACATAAGATATCATTTTTTGTCATTTTCTCGCAAAGACACAACATAAATTGAAATCTACTTCAAGTTTTTGCACGGACTGCTCCTATTTTAAGGTTTTTAAAAAATTTTGCCCCATAAATTCGTGGTCTTTAATTTTTGCCTCTACTGTTCATTTAATAAAAATTTGTGGGTCAAATTATCCTTAATTATGACCTAATTTCGCTAGGCTGACTAATTTCGCAAGACAAAACTTTTAGAGAATATTTGCCTTGGGAGATAAGTTTTGTAGTAGATTCGCAGGACAATACTTTTTGGAACTGTTGGTATGAAGGATAATGGATAATAGTTCCAGAATAAAATGTTATTATTTTATCCTATATCTGATTAGGGGTATTAGTTAGTCGCGAGATTATTTATCCCACCATTGGCACTATAATAATGGGATAAGTTATTCCATATATATGATGGGATAATGAATCTCATGGGATATCTCAATTCATGGGATAACTTTGTTTATCCCATCCAATATTCCAAACGACCCTTTAGAGAACTTATGCTTCGAGCATAACTTGTGCCTTCGGCGATATCTTTTGAGAAATTTTAATAAATAGCACATAATGACTGCGTTATAAAATAATTAAATAAAATAGCATGATTTATAAAATTACAGAAAATAGCATATTTTTCTATTTTTTGATACAATTTATTGTTATCGTTATAGCTGTATCTAAATTCAAACCCTTCAATCACTCCTTAATTGGTGTTGTTTATTTTTTTTAAAGGGAAGTTGCATATTTAATGAGAGTAAATCACTCTTTTTATGATCTTGGACATTTTTTGTCCCTATTTAAAATTTAAACCAACATTTCACATTTTTGTAATCTTAAACCTGAAATCACAGGTTTTGGATAAATTTTTTGTTCTTTGGGTGTATTATTGTTGCAAATTTGGGAAATTTTTTCAAATTTATGATGATACATGTATCAAAAGCTCATCTATCTAAATGAAAGTTGTGTTTCACTATAAAAAATGATACATACTAATAAGCATCAAAAAAGTTTGATACATATACAAATATAATACATAAATACAATATCATCAATTTCAATATCATCAATTTCAATAGTACATAAATACAATATCATCAATTTCAATACAGATACACGATTAAAGAATCTATAACATTAAATGTTTTATAAAAAATGATGCAGTTGTCGTACATTGATGAATATGAATGGATAATTTTTAATTTTTAATTTATTCAAGATAATACTGATACACGGGCAACAAAGTAAAAAATTGGCAAACATTTTCTAAATTGATACACAAAGCAATATGAGTATTTTACATTCATGTATCACTAAAAATATTGATACACACTAATAACAAATTGGTACAATTTATTGATACACACGAAGCAATACATTGGTACATAACAATGCTAGAGTTATATATATCAAAAATCTGATACTGATACATGTATCAATTCCGTCGTTCATACATAAAGACAAAAAAAGCTTGAAAAAATTGTAGTGTATCAAATTTGTCATTGAAACACAGACAAAAGCTTGAGAAATACGGTAATATTAGTGCTAATAAAATCTTCTGCTTCGATTTCTCCTTGAATCTTAGCTTTGACTTTGTCAATGGTGTCTAAGCTCTCGATCTCAAGAGTGATGGTCTTTCCGGTGAGTGTCTTAACAAAGATTTGCATCTGAAATATATTGAAGCACACAATTGTCACAACTTCAATTAAAGATCAAGCCAAAAGGAATCAAAGAATAAGCAACTCTAGAAAATAAGAAAGACAATAATTAAGGATTTACAATTCTTTACATCTTCTTCCCCAAAAAGTTCGAATCATTTTTTGCTTTCCCCAGAGATCTGCAATTCTCTGCATCCTAATCGCCATGGCTGAGAGAGAGAGAAAGAGAGAGAGAGAATCGGCAAAGATATTGAAAATTTTGAAAGAGGGAGGAAGGGGCATTGAATTAGAGAGAAATTCTGATAGTGGATTGGAGAGAGAAGGTAGAAAAATTGATACATAAGGTACATTGCTTTTTTTGTAATTATTTTGCTAATTTTTGTAATTTTTTAAAAGTATTGTTATATATTGTAATAAATAGTAAAATTTGCTAATTATGTAATTTTTTCATATCTTTTTGCCTTGGGCATAAGTTGTGTCACTGAACTTATGCCCCAGGCATAATTTGTATCATTAGACTTATGTCAGATGCATAACTTTAACTGAACATATGCCTAGTAATTTTTGAAAAAAAAGTATTAGAAGCATTTTTGTTCAATTTTTAATTACTTAAAGTGTTAAAAGGTAAAAAGATAAAAATTAAAGACCATTCCGAAATAAGAATATTTTTAGCAATCCAATTAGCAAAAGTGAACAAAATACCCAGACCCGGCCCAACCAATCTAGTTAGCAAAAGTGAACAAATGGCCCAGACCCGACCCAACTTCGGCCCATAATCGTATCATTTGTAAAAGTTAGATAGTATTAGGGTTTTTCCACCATCTTCTTCGCGCCCATCAGGCTCAGTACCTCAACTCTCCCTGCTGCTGCAATTTCGTCCAGCAATGGTATCTCTCTGCAACTTCCGTCGGTCAGTATTTTTTTAATTTTCCTGTGTATACGCCAATGGCGTCTAAATATTTCTTGTTGGTGTATAATGAGAGCAGGCTTCAGAGAAGAAATTGAGCAACCCCATGAGGGACATCAAGGTCCAGAAGCTTGTCCTCAATATCTCCGTCGGTGAGAGTGGAGATCGACTCACCAGAGCAGCAAAGGTAACCCCCCTTTTCACAAAAATCTCCTGAATTTATTATTTTCCGTTGTTTTTAATATTGGACTCAGATTGGGTGTACTTTACTTTTTGATATTTAAGGTCTTGGAGCAACTTAGCGGCCAATCACCTGTTTTCTCCAAGGGTAAATGTTTTTTGAATCTTCTATGCATTTTAATATACCAGACATCTCTATAGGAAACTGTCGACTCTTGGAAATATTAGATATGCACACTGATCATTTGTCTGATGCATGAAGTGACGCCTATGTATAAGCTGCTTGTCTGTGGTAATTGGTTAACAATATTGCTGGTCTTTCAGACTCTGTTTTAAATCTGTCTTAATTTCTATCAGTTACATTACATATCAAGTTCAGCAATGGGATCAATATAGAGGACTTGTATACCCGACCGAATTAGTTTTGGGATGTTGATTGGTCAATCACTGTTTAGATGTGAGGTTATGGGGAGTAACTCTCCTTCTCGTCTACTATGTAAAAGTCCTCCTTTTGTGATGAACCAAAACCTCAAGAAACTAGCTGTATTGGTTGCAGGTTCTTTTAATTGTACTAGGTTTGTTCCTTTTAGGAGTAGTTTTTTCAGCCAACGTAGATGTGCAAGTATGTTTGCAAGATGTTGTTCCAAGCTATTGTTACGGTTTGAGATTGTTAAAATTTACTAACCATGTTATTCACAAGTTATGCTTAGCTAACTTGATACGGGTTATATGACTGGTGAATGAACTTTCCAGTGATTTGCTTGAGTACTTTGATTGTTGACATTTGTTGAACTAACTTTGTATTATCTCAGTTGTCCTGTCCGAAGACATTTTTTAGTTTCTCACACCCTTGTGTGGTTCTCATTAACAGCAAGGTATACTGTGCGGTCCTTTGGTATCAGGCGTAATGAAAAGATTGCTTGCTACGTGACTGTCAGAGGTGAGAAAGCCATGCAGCTACTTGAGAGTGGATTGAAAGTTAAGGAATATGAGTTGTTGAGAAGGAACTTCAGTGAAACCGGCTGCTTTGGGTTTGGTATTCAGGAGCACATTGATCTTGGAATTAAGTAAGCAGATTGTCATCTAGTATCTCTTGTGCTTTGCTTTCACGAACTACATAATTAGCTGGCTAGCTTTATTTTGCTTACGCGGTGGTGTCACTGGTCTACCTTTTCGAATGCATAAAAAGAAAACTATGTTAAAATTTCTGTTGGAACTGCATCAAACTTAGTACACGTAGTTCAAGGGAATGATTTTACATACAGTTCCCTTTAGTAACTATTCTATTGCTTTGTACGGTTGCTGCATCTTACCATATTAATCTCGGTAGGTTATGAATCTGGTATTTTGCATTTGTAACTTTTAACATGTATAAATTGTTATCTTTTTCGTTCCGAAGTTGTGTCATTTTGTTTTTTTCCTTCTCTCTTCTACAGATATGACCCTTCAACTGGTATTTATGGTATGGATTTCTATGTTGTCTTGGAGCGTCCTGGATACCGTGTTGCTCGTCGCCGCAGGTGCAAGTCTCGCGTCGGGATCCAGCACAGGGTCACAAAGGAGGATGCAATGAAGTGGTTCCAGGTCAAATATGAAGGTGTTATCCTGAACAAGTCCTCAAACATTCAGTGATAAGCTGAGAGCCAGCTTAGCAAGTTTATGTTTATGCATTTTGTAGACTGATATCTATATCCCTCCTCGAGGAAAGTTTTGGTGAGTTTCTATTAGTTGTTGTATGAGGATGTATGTTGGTTCTCATTTTGGCTATCAGATGAACTCAAATCGTTTTTTTTCTTTTTCGTGGCAATGATAGTAGAATCAGCAATCTAGAATTACAAGAGATGTTATGAATACCTAATTGGTGTTTACGGTTGTGGCAATGAATTGATGTTGTTTAAACATTTTTATCAAATTGGCTTTGGGGAATTATCTTGTTTACCAGAAAGACGGATATTTCTTGTTTATTATCAGACAATCACTTATTCACAAACTTCGTGGGAGAAAATATAGATGCCTTGGTGGTGAAATGATAGACTCGCAAGACTTAAAATCTCATGCTAAAGTGTGTGGAGGTTCGAGTCCTCTTCAAGACATAATATTGAGAATAATCATTGAAGTATTATTTTCACTAAATGGATGTTTCATGTTTGGCATGGAAAGCAAACCAGCTTTTTTTAATGATAGATATCATTCAGGAGTAGAATATTTAAATAAAGTACTAGAAAACAAACAAAAAACTAAATTTGGTAAGGGTTGGGCTATAAGTCAAATGATTGTTAAAGAAAATGTCTAGGATTAGTATTTTCTAGCTAATGGAGGGATCTGAATGCATAAACAATGGTTAAAGATTGTGTGGAAGTTGATTTTGAAGTGGATAAACTTGTAAAAATTTATTGAAAGTTGAAAGAAAAAACTGAAGTTTTATACTTGATGAGATGAAGGGTGTTTACATGATAAGAAGAAAGTGGTGCAAACTTGATGGAAAACTTCAAGTATAACACCACGATATTCCTCAGCATTCATAGAAACATAGTAATTCAAAAGTCTCCTTAAATCTTTGGGATCACAAATCCTATTTGCTATTATCATCTGTTCAATGGACTCTCTAAAATCCTCTCTTGGATCATAAGATGATTTCTCCATAGCTATCATTACTATAAACTTTGTCTTCTCGTCTCTCTCCGCCCTCCTCCTCCTCCTCCTCTCTTCGTTTTTCGCCTCTTCTCTTTCTCTTATCATCTTGTCTAACCTCTCTTGCACCATAGCATGTGTTAGGCTTGAAATGGTTGGATTTGGATATCTATCAGAACTGGAACTTTCAGCTTCTTCTGAAGACGAGGAAACACTCAGCCTACAGCTGCAGCACAAGGCACTGCATCCCTTAAGCTTGTTCTGCTTCTTAGAGTTCTGCATTCTTTGAGCAGAACAGAGGTGTGATTTGAAGGAGAGATGTTTAAGTGAAAAATAATTTATGCAATTAGAAAGTGGGGTTTCACTAATCATGATTGTGTCTCAAGATTAATGAACCTGTGAAGATCACTTAAGGATATAGGGAATAGGGACATTCTTTTAGCTCATTAAGGCTTGTGATAATGATGTTAATTAGATATTCTTGATTTCCTTTAAAGATTTGTATTAGGTGTCATGCTTTTGAAACCACAATCAAAAGAAAGGTGAGAGCTTTTGATTGTTTTTCACATGCTAATTGCCAGGTCCCTATGTACTCTAGTAGTTGATTTTCAAGAAAAATGGAAAAGCTTTGTAGTGGTGTGGTGTGCTAGTGAAATGGCTGCACTGGAGTACATTCAAGTTGATGAAACAGAGGGAAGACATTCTGCTGTACAAACCACTTGGTCTCATCATGGAAAAAAAATGCAAAAAGCTCCTGCACAATTGGAATAAAAATAAGTTTTCTTTTTTCTTTTTGGATAAACGAGAAATCCCCGAAAAACTAGTAGTGCACGGTTTGAAACTCGATGGAGCTCTTAACGACATATCACTCGTAGCGCTCGTACCACTAGACCAAAAGGTTGGAACAACTTAAAAGAAAATGGATCTGGTTTAAACCTGTAATTTTATAAAGAGAGTCAGATTTAACTTTTCTTTGCCAGAATTGACAGTTACTTTAGAATTTAGATAGCTCATCTTAGTTGGCTGCATCAGATTTGGTCTCAGACTTAGCAGGGTGAAATTTAATATACTTAGTTAATATTGAATGGGATCAACAACATAAACGCCAATTATTTAAAGATCCAAATTATTAAATTAACTAGAGTAAAGGGCGAAAAACATATCTAAAAGTATCGTTTTTTTTTTTAAGTTTTATATTTGAACTATCAGGTGTGTGAGTTTCCTACTTGAATTATCACCAAATGTTTATCGAAATACACCTAAACTATCACATGTTCACTTTTCCTACTTGAATGATGGTGATCTTTCAGGTAGGAAATGTGAGCAATTGATAGTTAGGTATAGAAAAGTAAACACACGATGATTCACACAGGAAACTCAAAAAATCCGGATACTAACCCTTCACTCAATTAACTAAAAGGCGTAATTAGGCAGTATGCATTGCACAAGTAGGAGCTGTGATTCGAAATGATTGCAAGGGAGCATGAAAAAACAGTAGGGGGCCAATGAAATCATGTTGAAAAATATAAAACAAAGGCTAATCCATATGCAAGATGCTAGCATTAGGCTTCTTTATCATACTCAAAGCAAGTAGGTGAATGCAAATGCATTTGGGTTCTCAAATAATAGAGTTGTTAGAATAAGTTTACCTTTAATGATTAGACATCTTCTTCCACTCTATTGCTCCCATTTTCAACTTTACAAATTTCCAATGTGTTCCCACTATGGTCCTCAATTAGGAACTCCAAAAGATAAAAGTTAAAAACTTCTGCAGAGGGGGAAACATTCCAGTCTTGTGTATGATCACATAAACTACTCTGCCATTTTTGTTCAGTAGAGTTCTTGAACTGCATAACAGTTATAGGAGATAATATAAGAAAAGAGACAAGAAGAGATCAAGTTAACTTTAAATATGGGACAATTGTATGTTCTGTTTTCACACTAACAAATGATTCTAGAGTAAATTGACAAACCAGAAGAAAGATCAGCGGACGTACTCGTCAAGCACTTTGCTGTTTCTGTCAATTTACGAGAGTAAAACAAGATTATTTGCTGCCTGAACGGTGATGATATTTCTAAGTAGAAAACTCGCACAACCGATAGTTTGAGATATGTTTTGATAAACATTTGGTGGTAGTTCAGGTTGAAAAAGTAAACACCTAATAGTTCAGATATGAAACTCAAAAAACCGTAATACTTCAAATATGTTTTTTGACCATTAACTCTATAATATTCACATGTTGAAAAGTCCCCATGCTACCAAAATAGCGGTAGTCTGGAAGAAGCAGAACATGCCATTACCAGCTCAGGACATTGTAATAGATGTTACTGTTGGGTAACGTCAACATTCTGCCAATGGTAAGGCCTACGAGGAGGCTGAGCGATTTGGATCGGAGTCATGATCGAACATGACGCTTGCTTGATGGGCCTAGTTAAGAAATAAAGTTGCGATCCTTGCTATCAGATATATATTTTGGCATGATGATAGACGTTTGATCTTAACGGTTGCAGAGAAAATGATAATATGGTGAAAAATGCATTATTATGCTGGCTTTTTTGAGTTGGAGAAAAATAACGGTAGGATGAAGTAATATTTTTCTTGCTGGTTAAACATCATATTGTCACTCTTGTTAGCTCCTCTAGCAATGCAATTAGATAATTACTTTGGAATCAATGTAATGAGCCTTTTACTTCCTGTTTTTCGCTCGCTGTTCGATATTTATATTAGAGTCTAATTAAATTTGAATTCGTGTATTACACGATTCATTTCTGGAGGCAATGCTCCCAATATGAACTTTTTCATTTTAAAATCGAACTCGAAATTTTGATTAAAGATGGAAAATTTTCAATATTCTACCATAATCCATGTCGATACCCGGTTATTTCTCCCTTCTATCTATCTGAATTATGGAACTTTCTCCCCGAGCTGCGGAACTAACAAGTTTTTAAACTTTTGCACGAATTTTTAAGTGGATGAAATCGATCAAATGATCTCAGTTTTAGATGGAATTGCACGTGTTTATGAATTGAACTCAGATTCAAGCTAGGGAAATGATATTCTAACGAGGAGTTAAGTCACCTTTAACTATTTTTGCAACTAAAGGTCCTTCTGGCTGCTTCGCTGCAACATTTTCCCCCTTCAAGTTTCTAAATCTCTCCTTGTCCCCTTCAATTTCTGAATTTTTTTTTAAGTATCCACCTAAAAACTTTTAAGACAGATTTTACGATTTTTACATATCATTTCAGATATATTTATTATATAATAATTGAAAGGACACTCTAAATCATTAATTTCTTAATTACAGGACATCATATTATATTAGTTATAGTTAAATGCTTAAAGAGTACTTAATTTTGTGATGTATGAGACGAGAAAAAACGTCCCACCTATAAAATTTTATTTTCTATAATTATTTGAGGATAATTGTCCATGTAATTTATTAGAGAAATAATCTTCGATAGACTCTTGATTCAAGTCCAAGCATAACAAAATCAACAAGTAGAGAAAATATAAATAGTTGAATAGTTTGGTTATAAAAAAAGGAGAAAAAATCATTTACCGTTACCTTGTTCTAATAAAGGACAAAGTAATTACTCCCTTGTTTTCAATTTATATATTATACTTTTCTTTTTATAGTGTGTTTGATCAAAATTTTCAAATCAACTTATTTGATAAGTGCTTTTTTTAAAAGTGCTTATTAAAAAAGTATTTTTGGTGAGAATCAGTTTGTGTTTGATCAATAAATTTAAAAAATACTTTTGAGTAACAATTAGTGTTTGATCAAACTTTTGAAAAGTGCTTCTACATGTATTTTTCACAAAAGTGCTTTTCAAATAAGTTCTTTTGGGGAGAAGCTGATTTTTTTAGCTTTTGAAAAAGCTTCTGATACTCTCTAAAAATATTTATTTTCTCTCAAAAGCTTGGTCAAACATCTTATTTTTTAAAAATAAGTGTTTTCTAGGAAAAATAAGTACTTTTAGCCTCCCGGAAATTTGGCCAAACAGGTTATTAGTATATCTAATAATTAAAATAGAACGGAGGAAGTAATAATTTAATTTTAAAAATACTTATTTCGCCCTTNCTTAATAAGATGATTTATAACCACACAAATATTATAATTTAATTTAGATAAAAAATTTTGAAAATCTATTTAAGCATTTTAAATTTTATATCTAATAAAAATACATCACATAAATTGGGTTTCACCTAGGGTCGCGTATCGGTCGGTTCGGTTCGATTTTGAAAGTTATCGGTTTAACTTATCCGTTATCGGTTTGTAGACATGCTAAACCGTTAAAGAACTGTTAAGATATCGGTTAATCGGTTACTGGTTAATCGATTATTAATCTTTATCGGTTCAATAATCGGGTAAACCAGTAAGATCTCACATGAAAAATCTCATAAATCATAAGTATGTTTAGCTAGAAAAAAGTGAGTGAAAAGAGAAAAAACATATAGAACTAGCTCAACTAAAACAATCAACTTTAATTTAAATTAAAACACCATCCCCTTCACTTTTTATTGACACCTATTTCATCTTCTTATTTGGATACTTCGTATATTGAAGGCTAAAATTATAATTTAATAAATTATTCTCGGGTTATCGGTTAACCCATTAAAAAAAGTGATCAAACCGATAACTGAATCAATAACCTAATAACTTGAAATAATAAATCGATAATCAAATCGTTAAACAAATAATCTAAATCATTAATCCAATAACTCAATTATTAATTTAAATTATTAATTTAATCATTAATTTGCACACCCTGATTTCGCCTTTTGTACTAATTCATGACAAAGAAAATTTCAGATGAAGCGTGCAAGTAAAATCCTCCACGTTACGACACGTGTCATTGCTTACAAATTCACGTTCCACCCTACGCCCAAACTGCGCAAGATTCATTCTTTCCCACAAGGGGCCAAAGTTCCTCTTAGATTCTTGCAAAACAAATGGTTGTCAGCTTGCCATCTCACCATTTACCTTAAAATTATTTTCTTGTTTCAAAAATTTTCCCTCCTCATAAACTTAAATATATCCTCAAATTACACACAAAAATATCCCAAATCCATTTATTTCTGCTTTTTTTTTAAATTTTTTTATCTTTGATCCATTATTGAGTCAGTTCTTGATTCTTTTTTGGAAGCTGTAAAGATGGCTCAATTGTTGTCACCTGTTTGCACAGATTCACTCAAATTACAAAACCCAGTTCAGTGTTTCTCTTCAAGAAGTAAATGGCCTATTTTGGCTAATAATCCGAATTGGAGCTCAATGGGTCATTCTGGAAGGAAGAGAGGAGGATTTGGGAGAATTAAAGTTGCTTATCAAAATTCTGCTGCAGCATCTGAGGATATTGCTGATGATTATTATGCTGTTTTGGGTTTGGTAATTTACAGCTTTATTTTTTCCAATTTGCATTTTCTTTTAGTATTTGACCACCTCATTAACTTCTCAAAGATCAAATTTTTACTCTTTTTTTTTGCTTTTCATGTTTTAGTTTCTGTTGCTGTGATTACTTGCAACAACTTTCCTAGTAGCCAACCTTGATTCAATGGTTATATTTACACTACTAATTGTGATGCTTCATTGATACTCTTATAAGGAAGATATACCACCAGTTTATAGTAACAAAAGAATGTCAATTGTTTGTACTTTGTCAAGAAGCTCAATTTGCAGGAGTCTAGAGGCGGATCAAGAATTTGAAGTTTATAATTTCCTACAATGACCTCATGTTAATATAGGCTGATCAAGAATTTGAAATTTATGGTTTTCTACTATGACTTCAAGTTAATATACAGTAATAATTGGGTTTCATGATAAAATATTTCAGATATATAGTGGATTTCTTAATACATATAAGGGGTCGGGGCAATAGCTAGTGGGATTCAGGTAAATCCATGGGTCACACTCTAGATCCGCTCCGTGCAGGACATGGAAAATGCACATTTCTAACATTATTTTGCCTGTTTTGTTTTTCTTTTGCCTGTTTCCTTTTTTTGTGTTCCTTTTTTGGTCATTCTAAAGGATATCTCATTAACTTTTAATGTCTTGCCAGCTTCCTGATGCTACACCTGCTCAAATAAAGAAGGCATACTATAATTGCATGAAAGCTTGCCATCCAGACTTGAGCGGTGATGATCCCGAGACCACGAACTTTTGCATGTTTATCAATGAGGTCTATGAGGTGGGTGCTTCACTATTTGACAATGCATGTGTTTTATCTGGCACTTCAATTACTAATCACTATAATACTCTAGATTCTTAGTGATCCAGTGCAAAGGAGAGTTTATGATGAGATCCATGGGTACACAGCCACAGCAATCAACCCTTTCCTGAGAGATTCATCGCCGAAAGATCATGTATTTGTTGACGAGTTTAGCTGCATAGGTATTATAGTCTCACATTTTATTTGTTTATGTTTTATTTGTTCCACTTCAGTACTCCTCAAGTAGCTGTCCTTTTTGCAGTTGCAGTTAAAATATGTCAATGGTTAACTAATTGACGGTGATCCAATTTATCATAATCGATTAGTTAACTTGTTGGTTAACTGTATTCTGTAACACAATCTTCCTTAGTTCAGTTTCCTTTTTCCTGATACTGAATTCTTAAAGGTCACGTTTGTACTAATAAAAGAAGTAAGTTATCGGTCATCTGATCACATCCAACACATTTGCTGTCCTCAAATCGTGCTTTATTCAAGGCTAGAAAAGTGAGAATGTTTCACATATCAATGCGTCTAACTGATTAAAGTAAATAGAAAAAAGTGCATAGATTTTGTATAGTCTAAGTGCAAAGCATTGTACTATCAATTCTAATTTTGTTTCTAAATTTGTTGAACTATGTTAAGGATGTTTTGTCAATTCATTGAAATAGAAAATAAAATAAAATATAATTGCAGCTCCTTCTTGAAAAAGTATGATTTAGAACACATCTCTCTCCTTCACAGGCTGCAAAAATTGTGCCAATGTTTGTTCAAAAGTGTTTGGCATTGAGGAAGACTATGGAAGAGCTAGAGTTTACGATCAATGTGGACACCCTGATTTAATTCAACAAGCTATAGATAGCTGGTAGGTTCTTGCTATAGATGTAGCTGCTTGTTTCGAACTTCTATAGCCATTCTGCTAATGGCCTAATGTAATTTTGCACTGACAAGTTTCAAGTAAGAAAAGACATATATATTTATTATTTCCTTTCTGATCTCTCAATGTGGTTAGATCACGATGCATAGCAAGTAAAATTGTAAAAATGATACTGCAGATTGGCCATTAAAGTGCAATGCTGGAGCTCATATATGTGATGCATCTCCTATGCCATCTTGTTTCGTTCATTTATTTTATTATGCCGCTATGAGATGTTTCAAATGTCATATTCTTGCTCTATTGAATGGTTATGACACATGCTAAGTGTGACTATAAATAACTTGAGACTTGAGTCACTAGAGTATAGTTCAAAATGTGTATCTCCGTTAGACCGCAATGATTATTCAATCTAGTTACCCTCCCATAAGTAGTTATAAACTGGTCAAATAAGCTTGAACTTTAGCAGTTTATGCTTTTGACAAATGTACAGGAAGAGTGTCATTTGAGATAGACTAATGTAAATAAGTTTGCTTCAAGTTCTGGAAGTATCTTCAATGTTTGTTTTAACAAAGATTCTTATGCTATACTGCACTACATTTCCAAAAGGAGAGGAAAGGAAACTTGATTTATGTGTCTTGTCATCAGATGAGTTTGATACAAAATTGGGCTTGTCCAATGGCTGCAAAGCCAACAAGTCATCTCATCCTAAATATGGAGAACCTAACTAATCCTTCGCTAAGTCAACACTTTTTATTCTGATATCTTGGAAGTTACCATTTTATTTGCCAATACTGTTTGATTGTTTTATGATGCTTATGTTTTGTACTTCTGCTATATCCATCTTACAGAATTGAATGATATTGCTAGTCAAATCACTAGTTCTTTCTCTTTGCAGCCCAGTGGATTGCATACATTGGACTTCTGCTGCACAGCTGTCTTTGCTTGAGGATGAAATGCGAAGAATAGAAAGAGTAAATGTGAGTTACATTTCTCATTAAACTTGGTGATTTATGTCCATAGCTTATCCAGTTTATATCCCTTTAGTATTCTGCTTCTCTAAAATGCTCGTTGACTTCACAAGTTGTTGCCAGATGGATTCTACCCGGAGCATGTATAATACTCTGGATGTCAATAATCTAAATTTAAGCTTTTTGCTGATAGAACTTGCATAGTCGCCTAAAACTTCTATAAACACGAAATAAGCAGATACTGCTTTTATCATCTCGCTCAACTCTAGGCAACCAAAGACTTAGTAGCAGTCAAATTACCTTGCATTCCTCTTAAAAGCTAGTATAGTGCCTTTCACTAATCAGGCAGGCCAAGGGTTAGAAGAGCATGGACAGACTACTCCTTGTTTGCTGAGTTATCTAAGTTGGTGCTCTAATAAATGGAGTATGATTTTCCGTCTCCAGCAATTATAAAACTCTCTCTCATTGGCTTGAGATCCTTTTGAATTGCTTTAAGTTTTTACTGACTCTATTGACCAAATAAATATGCTGCTAGACTTTTCAAGTTCCTTGATCTTGTTTGATCATCATTTTAGCTTGGTAGTGAGTGTAACATGTTTATTTTATGTGTCAAATAGGTCGCCTTCATGCTTTCAGGAATGGGCGGTGGATCAGTGGATGTTTTCAGAATGGTATTCTGTAATTCTATTTTATGTTCTCTTTTGTCGGTTCATTTTGTCAGTATGAGTTTTTTTTTTCAAATTTACCCCATCCCACCCTATCAAGAGGATCAATTGCATTCCCACTTACCCTCCAGCGTGACTCTATTTTCTATTTTAGTATCTTTTTTGGATGAATCTATTTTCTATTTTAGTATCTTTTTGGGGATCCACATCTGAATTCTAAAGAACTTTGGGAAGTAGTTGCAGTTGGAACTGTATTCTAAGCTAGAAATATTTAATGCTTCAGATACAATAATACCGGAAGAAAGGAGATTTAAGTATTTAGGTGTTTGAGAAGCTAATTCTTCAAGAGAGTTATTTCATAAACATATATTCTCATACCAGACTCGATTTGAAGAACTCTAATTAGCATAAACTATCATAACTGGATCAATTTCAAGAAATCACTGTTTCAGACATTTGGGTTATAGAGGGATTTGGTCATTGTCTAACTCTACAATGAATAGGATGTTGTTTAGTACATCCACGAAAAAGACCGGTTTGCGTGCATAGTATAATTTTTTGTTCTTTTTTTTCCTCTGTGAGGATTGAAATTTATTTTCACAGGACATCTAGAGCTGTTTTACTGTTTGATTTATGGAAACCACCGTTGCATTTGTTTCCTCATCTGGACTTGTTGGAAATGAGTGAGACTCTTAGCTAGTGAAACTGGTTTGGGAATACTCTTGAAATCAGTTCTACGTTTGGCTGAATTATCAAGTTGTTTTAGGAACCTGTTCTGATAATGAAGCTCTGTGCAGTTAATGTCCAGCTAATTATTTGTTCTTGTCCGATTCACTTTACACATCTGTATCATGTCAAAACACTTTATGATGCAGGCAAGCACCCGGTGGGAAAAACGACAATCTAAAGTCTTGGTAAGAACTCCTGGCCTAATTGTTTAAAGTATATGTATGCCTACATTGTAATATGAAGCTTTCAGTTTGTTTGTTTTGTTTATGTGCAAAAATCTTGAATCGCTTGTTAACCTATATTTCAGACAGTAGTATTTTATAACATATATCTGTGTGTACGTGGTCCATGTCGCAACTGGTTTACTTTTATACATGTTCCGGGATTTCTTTGGTTATTTAGAGATGATGCTACTATCTTCCCTACTCTTTGTTCATCTTTGTTTCCTTTTGAGCAGTGCAATTTATATTGTTTTGAATTTTATTAGTTAACGGTAGAGTTACCTTCATGTGATATTACTAGCAAGATTGTAAAAGCCACATTTACTAGTTTGTTTAGCAGAGGGATAAGCAAAGTTGTTTCTGTGCTCGATTTTCTGCTCCTATTGATAACTGCCACATTGTGATTAGACAAATAGCTGGTATAACATGTAAGTTACTGCAGGAACAAGCTAAAATCAGAATGACGAAGAAGAAAGATTCTGAGAAAACTGAATCATACTGGGATAACCTATGGGGCGATCGTAAAGACAACACGAAGACAGGTAAGAAAAACAAACCTATTTTTTTTTCTTTAGGGGTAGGGAATGGGAAAATGAGGGAGGGGATTACAAGGTGGGGAATCGAATCCTCAAATTCAAGTATTCAACCAACTGCGCTATTAAGATTCCCTGTGCAAATGATTATCCATGTTACCTAATTTTATTTGGTTGCTGCAGAGGAGGAAGTGGAAGAAAGATCAAAACGAGCTGCAGCAGCTGCTCGAAGATGGAGAGAGTACTCACGGAGAGGCGCTGACAAACGTCCTACCTTTAAACTTCCCGAGGCCATGTCTAATGACAATTGACATATACTTCCTAACCGACTTTGCAGTATATGGTACATGCATCTCCCCTTTGTAAAATATGGTATATTTAGATATAGTCTGTTCATGATAGTGATGGAGCCCCTCCCCATATCAATGTAATTATATAAGCTAAAATTGACCTCGGTACATCTATATGTAAAGATCATTCATAATTCAATAAAAGTTGTATGAGAAAAAGGAAAAAAATATAACAAAACAATTATCCAACCTGTGTATCCGAAGAATGTTATCTTTCATTTTAGCGCGAAAAGTGGAAAAAATCCGCTGTGACAACATAATATTATCTGCTATTCTGCAATTTGATATCTGAGGTGGAGTTAAAGGTCTACGTATACTCTACCCTTCTCAGATCTCATTTTGTGGGATGATACTAGATATGTTGTCATCGTCGTCGTATGCTATAGTCAATCCACCATACTGATACAGAATGGAAGAGACAGAATATTTTTTAGAACATATTCCCAGTTGAAAGGATGAAGTATGGCTCATTTTAAAGTTGTTTTATGAACCTTGAGATTCACCAAAGTAAACTGTTTTGTCCTTTTCAATGATTGGCTGCTAGAAAGAAAACCTACTTCTAATTTCTAATTTTGGTGACCATAAGACTATATATTTATAATAAGCACAAGTTTATGTAATTCTAATTTAGTTCATTATTAAACTAGAAATTACATTCGGATATTTACACATAAAGACTCCATATTTTATAAGGTGTCTCTAAGTACCCATTAACTTTAAATCTTAGAAGATCTCTATTAATTTGGTTCAACCTTTTAACCGTAGCAACCAACATATAATTATTATTAATCCAATATATGTGCTCGTCCATAAAAAGTTTTAACACACTACTCTCCTGCTATGAAAACAACAACAATGTATCGAAGGAGAGGTTACTTCTATCTTTGTGGGATGGAGATGTTATTTTGAAAAGCTTTTTGGCTCAAAATAAATGTTATCGAAGCAGGATTGCAAGAATAAAATGACTCTCGTTTGTATAAAAATATATCTAGTATGAACTAAAGACTTTTTTGCATAGAAAACAAAGTTGGAACATGGTGAGAATAATATGTACCTTCTGATTTTATTTCTTTTTTGAATATATAAAGAGCATTTTTTTCAAATCTAATTTCATTTCACTACTATTATGTGTGTTGACTTTGACACATTGTGAACTATTGGGTGCAACAACCAGTTTGACATTAAGAAATTACAACAGCAAAATCACACTCCAACAAGTCCAAGTTACTCAATATAATAATTGCACATCTTTATAAAGTCCTTAACATGTTTTGTCAAAAAAATTTTAATTTCCCCATCTTGACACAAACATCACATTGGTTGAGGCTTGAATGATCATGAGTTTCATAACTAAACTGATTGTGTATCAACAACAATTATCATACTCGGTGTGATTCTATAAATGGGAGTTTGACGAGGATAGATATACGTACACCCTTATTTTGTGTGAGATAAAGAAATTTATTTTCGATAATTTTGTATAATTTAAATACAGTCTGACAGAGGAGAGAACAAATCAAAAGGCCCTAGAGAGGGTAGGATGTAACAAACTTTGATTAAAATAGTAGACATGCTAAAATTATGGAGGATGTTTTTCCAAACTGGCTGTTGCAGCCAATAGTTCATTATATTATGTCCGGAGCTGTCAAAATGAGCCAGCTCAACCCAAGCCTCACGGGCCAAAAAATTTGACGGGCTAGGATGGTGCGATCCTTCATTTTAAAGGGCCTTAAAATGGTCAGCCCCACCAAGCCCTAAAAGGGCCGCGGGCTGGGGAGGGCTAGCCCTTCGTTTTTTTCAATCCTTTTTTTTTTATATATAAAAAAAATTCTTTTCAATATACATCTAAAACTTATAGGTATGACAATTTGTTAACATTTCTAACAAATGATTATATGAAAGTACATAATTCTACGATAACTTAAAACATATTCCATACCCACACATTGTCAAGCATATTTGAATCGATTGATAAAATTATCTTAATTAGCATCTTCATTTTCGTCTACATTCATATGCAAATTAGTTAAACATTATCAAATAACTATATATCAAAATTATTACCACTTTGAATTTGGGTAACGTCGTGCAACCGATTTTGAGTTGCAACAAGTGTTTAAATATTTTCATGATGGATGCAATTTTTATACTTGGTGAGTAGAAATTTTAATATTAGAAATTTAACGCTAAATGAGTAAAGTATTATGTGAGGTATTAAGAATTATTCGGTAATAAATATTCTTAGTTTTTACTTCTTTTTTTCACAATATTCTTTTAAATTTTAATTTAAATTAAATAGTCATTTAGCCCACGAGCCGGCATCGGCCAACCTGGTCAAGCCTCAAGAGTTAACGGGCTGACTTGGGTTGGACTTATAAGTCTTAGTTTAAATGGTTTAAAAAATCTTAATCCAACCCTATCCTAATAGCGGGTTGGGTTGGGCTAGCCCCAAGGGCCAAACCCATTTTGACGGCTCTAATTATGCCCCTAGACCCTAGTTGAAGTCTTAAGGTTCGTTTGATCATGATTTTAATCAGGATTTGAAGTTGAAATTTCGTTCAATGTATAATTTGAATTTCAAACATGATACTTTTTCTTATAAATATAAAAATATTATTAAAAAAAATTCAATTCTTGCTATCTTAGCAAGTTGACAATGATTTTATGAGAGTAT
>JACEIK010010172.1:2736-14417 GCA_018107945.1 Datura stramonium
CCTGCAAAACATAACATGGATGATTCTACCACTTCCCTGACTGCCCAAGAGGACATTGGATGGAAACCTTGAATACTAGCCTTGAATCACCTTTTCAACCTCTCAAGCTTTCATGCATGGAATGAATGACTTAGAATAGGGCTTCACCCTCTTAAAACCCTTCAAAACAATCCTTAAACGAAGTAGTATAGGCCCCTAGGACTTAGGAATTACGAAAAGACCCTTACTGAATTTGCAGGAAAACACTGCCACGTGGTCCTAACAGACGACCTGATGGATCGTCTCTAGGGGGGACGACTCGTCATGTTGCTCATTGAGTCCACTGCTTTCCTGGACTCCTAGGCTCGTAACGACTGACCAAACGACTCGTTACCTAACCCAACGAGTCGTGGTTAGCTTCCATCAAGTACATTGGTCTAACCTCTTCTATTTTCCTTCTCCTTTACCCCACGGTTGACCTAATGACTCGTGGGGTCTGACCACGAGTCGTTGCTAAGCCCGTGGGGATCCATTTTCCTCCACACTTCCCAACTCTCCCCTGGCCTCCCCACGAGTCACCATACGACTCGTGGGTTGTCCTCACGAGTTGTCCAACGACTCATTCTGTGCCTGCAATAGTAGTTTTACATTTTCCCCGTTTTTACTCCCGGGTCTGATCCTTAGGTTCCCGAGGTATTACAATATCTCCCTTTTGGGTACATTCACCCTCGAATGTTAGAAACACACAAAAATCATACAAATATGCAATCATCATACTCAGATACTGATCATTTAAACAAAAAATTGATGGAATAACTACCTCCAAAAAAGAACTACATAGCTGAACTAAATTCAGACGTCGCATACATCTATCATAACATAAATCAAACTTGCGCACATGAACTGAACATGGAAACTGATTAGAGAAATAGGGCAAAACTGATACCTCACATTAGAAATGAGCTGGTAGTGAACAGGTGGGGGTATTTATCCATCTCATCCACTTCAGCTTCCCACGTAGCTCCCTTAAAATGTTGATTTCTCCATAACACTTTTCCAGAAGCTATTTCTTTAATCCTCAACCTCCGAACCTGACGATCCAAGATTGGAACTGGAATTTCCTCATAGCTGAGGCTATCTCTCACACCAATACTTTCCACCAGGACAACTAAATTTGGATCACCCAAGCACTTTTTCAAGAGAGATACATGAAAGACGGGATGATCTGAAGATAACTCTAATGGCAAGTCCAACTCATATGCTACCTTACCAACTCTTCTCATAACCCGATAGGGACCAACATAGCGGGGACTGAGTTTCCCTTTCCTTTCAAACCACATGACTCCCTTCATGGGGGATACCTTCATAAATACTCAATCGTCCACCTCAAACTCCAACTCTCTCCTCCTCACATCAGCATATGACTTCTGACGACTTTGAGCGATTTTCAGCCTATCCCTTATCAACTGAACCTTCACCATAGCCTCATGAACCGAATCAGGTCCTATCATAGCTGTCTCACCAACCTCAAATCATCCGATGGGCGATCTACATCTCCGCCCATAAAGAGCCTCAAACGGTGCCATTTGGATACTGGAGTGATAGCAGTTATTGTAGGCAAACTCGATAAAGCGCAAGTGATCATCCCAACTACCTTTAAAGTCCATAACACAAGCTCTCAACATGTCCTCGAGAGTTTGTATTGTCTGCTCCACCTGACCATCCATTGGAGGATGGAAAGCTATGTTGAGTTTAACTTGAGTCCCAAGCCCCTTTTTGGAAAAACCTCCAAAACCGAGTACCTCGGTCTGAGATAATAGACAAGGGAACTCCCTGTAATCACATCAACTCTCGAAAATACAGTTTGGCATAATCATCCGCTGAATCTGTGATTTTTACCGGTAGGAAGTGTACAGCCTTGGTCAACCTGTCTACCACCACCCAAATAGAATCATAATGTCAGCGAGTATGACATAGACCGTTAATGAAATCCATATTAATCACTTCCCACTTTCAAGTAGAAATGCTAATATCCTGAAGTACGCCCCCCATCCTTTGATGCTCGACTTTCACTTGTTGACAGTTCGGGCATCTGGCTACAAACTCTGCAATGTCCTTTTCCATGCCGATCCACCAATATATTTCCTGCAAATCATGCTACATCTTGGTGGCGCCCGGATGGATAGTATACTTGGATCCATGCACCTCATGCAATATCCGGTCCCTCAAATTATCAATACCTAGAACAGATAGATGGTGCTGGTACCGCAACACCCCATCTCCCCCTTGGGAGAAGACCTCCACCTTCTAACTCCGAACGACTTCTTTCAGCTTGACAAAAATTGGATCCTCATCCAGCCTAGTTTTCACATCAGTAATCAAGGACGATTTTGACGCGTTTTGTACAACAACGCCGCCATCGGTCGAGTCGACCACTATAACTCCCAACCTTGCAAGTCGATGGGCATCTCTTACTAGTTCCTTCTTTCCCTCATCCACGTGGGATACACTCTCCATAGAGATCCTACTAAGTGTGTCCGCTACCACGTTAGCCTTACCCTGGTGGTAAAGGACACTCATATCGTAGTCCTTTAGTAGCTCCAACCACCTCCTTTCCCGAAGATTGAGATCTTTCTGCGTGAACACATATTGCAAGCTCTTGTGATTCATGAATACATCCACGTGGACCCCATATAAGTAATGCCACCATATCTTCAATGCAAACACCACTACAGCCAACTCAAGATCATGGATCGGGTAATTATTCTCATGGACTTTCAACTGTCTTGAGGCATATGCTATCACTTTCCTATGCTGCATCAACACGCACCCAAGTCCGATTCTTGAAGCTTTAATACAAAGTTTGTCACGACCCGAACGGAGGCCCGAATCATAGACACGGGATAAGGGACCTCGAGAGACCCCAAGTCAACCCATGGAACAAGCATATATCTAACTCAATCAGTAAATTGAATATTCAATCAATAAACTCAGAGGAAGTCTAACTCAACTTAACATCAGAATAAGCATCCAAAGTTGAATACATACACGAGTTAGAAAAGCCTCTAATCTAGACGAGTTGATGGGACAATACCCCAACTAACTCAATAATACTGAAACTGAAAATACTTAAGGGAACTGAAAGTCTAGCCCTCGAAGGATGTGGACTCACAAACCAAGTAGGAGTTAACTATGATAATTGACTACAAGCGGGGCTGAGACTGGAAGATGAATCCTGTATCATGAATCGATACAGCATAGAAAGTATGCGATCAGTACGTGAAATATACCGAGTATGCAAGGTAAGTAAAACCGCTTATGTAGAGTAAGTCATTTAAAATATTTCATAACATATCATAAGATTTCAAGTCTGAGAGTAAGGACTACATGCGTTCATTCTGAAATCGTAATCTTTTCATAATATGACCATGCATAGCTTCATAACATCATAACTGACGCAATGACTCAAAGCTGAAATGTGACATTTATAGAAAAGCTGAACAATGAGTCAAACCTTACTTTTAATGCATGCATGTTTAAAATAATAACCATGAGTAATGAAAATGCAAATCTAAATCATATAGACAATGGGAGACTCGTCACTTAACCGACATACCATTATAGAGCTTACGTGGTCCCGACTATCACACTCAAGTAGGCAAAGCCTTCTAAAACTTTGTCAGGGTTAAGGACGCTACCATGATATCGATATCAAGTTGAAGGCCCATTCGAGCAAGGGGAACCTCACTAGGGAGGTCCCAAGTCATATAATAGTATCAACCCACGTTGGCGCGTAGTTCTAGGGTATAGGGTGGTCAACCATTAGCCCGCTCGGTGCTAGACTCTTCTCCCAAAACATGCAATGCTCTACATCATATATAACGAAGCTCAACAATGGTATCATGCATAAACTCAACATCGTATGAACTGAAGCTCAACATTGTCATTTGACAAATCTTAATAATGTAATCGTGCATAGAACCGACATCATATGAAAATGAAACTCAATGATAACGTACATCTCAATTATGAATTCATGCATTCGAGAAGCTTATTTCGAAAAATACCACAAGCTCAAATATAAGGGGGAGCATATAATCCAAAATTATGTGGTAAGCTTACTTTAGAGATACTACGTCATCATACTTGATATAAGGGCCTTGCCCAAAACTTTATCATGTTTGGATCTACTCAATTCATTTTGAAAACAATATCATAATCATGGGTAGCTTTAGAAACATGCTTTACATCATCAAATCTCATCATCATCATACATTCATCATTATTCTCTTCCTTCATGAACCTCTCATCCATGGGGATTTTTTCATAATTTAGAAAACACAATTTAGATTGAAAACAATTTGAAAATCTACCCAAGCTTCACAATTCATCAATAGACCATAATCTATTCGTTCCCTTGTATAGAAATTGAAGAATTATGCAATTGGGTAAAACCCCATAACTTGATCATAGGAATTTCTCATACGTAGATAGAGATTGGGCATGGGTGAGGAAGGAAACACCCACTCATAACCCTACATACCTGGAAGGGATGATTCTACCATTTCCCTGACTGCCCAAGAGGACATTGGATGGAAACCTTGAATACTATGCTTGAATCACCTTTTCGACCTCTCAAGATTTCATGTATTGAATGAATGACTTAGAATAGGTTTTCCCCCTCTTAAAAACCTTCAAAACGAGCCTTAAACAAAGTAGTATAGTCCCCAAGGACTTAGGAATTATGAAAAGACCCTTACCGAATTTGCAGGAAAACACTGCCAGGTGGTCCTAACGGATGACCTGATGGATCGTCTCTGGGGGGACGACTCGTCATGTTGCTCGTTGAGTCCACTGCCTTCCTGGACTCCTGGGCTCGTAACGACTGACCAAATGACTCGTTACCTGACCCAACAAGTGGTGGTCAGCTTTCATCAAGTACACTAGTCTGACCTCTTCTATTTTCCTACTCCTTTACCCCACGGTTGACCTAACGACTCATGGGATCTGACCACGAGTCTTTCCATGCCCGTGGGGAACAATTTTCCTCCAAACTTCCCAACTCTCCCCTGGTCTCCCCACGATTCACCTGACGACTCATGGGTTGTCCTCATGGGTCGTCCAACGACTCATTCTGTGCCTGCAACACCAGTTTTACATTTTCCCCGTTTTGACTCCCGGATCTGATCCTTAGGTTCCCGGGGTATTACAAGAACCTAGAAGCATAAATGGCTCCAAGTCGACCCATGGCATGAACATGAAATCTAAAGCTTAACATACATAATTTTAGAAAGAACCATTTGAAATAGCGGAAGTTCAAACAACCAATAACATATGACCGACGGAATACATAACATTGGTCTGAAGCGGAATGCATACTATGTCTAATAAGCCTCTACAACCTGATGAGTTGATGGGACAAAACCCCAACTAACTCACTAATGAACTAAAACTGAAAATAAACTGGTAAGAAGGTCCTCGAAGGATGAGGACTTACCAACAAGTGCAGAAAATGCTAACTCTGAGGATCTGACTAGCAGCGAGACTAAACCTGAACGTCCGAGCCTGTATCATGAAATGATACAGCATAGAGTATGCGGTCAATACTTGGAATGTACCGAGTATGCAAGGTAAGTAAAACTGCTAAGTAAGTCAAATTGAAATCATGCATATCATAAAACATTTCATCATAAGATTTTGAGAGTAAGGCTTGCATGCTATTATTTGAAAATATGATTTAAACAAGACTAAATATCATAACTACTTTGAATGACCTAAAGATGAAACTGATAATCATAAGTAAAACATAAAATTGGGTCAAACCTAATGAAAACATAATATCATGACTGATGAACATGAATAACTAAAATCATGAGGAATAATAGGGGACTCATCATATAACCGATATTACCACTATAGAGCTTACTTGGTCTAACTATTACACTCAAGTGGGTAGAGTCATCTGATAATGCTCAAACTCACACTTCCTGGCAAATTATGAAGAGAACATTATCAATAAAGAACCCAACTAAGAGTTTAGGGTCGAACCCACAGGGAATAGAGTAAGATCTAGACTAATGCCGATAATTGAACTTATTGGTGAGCTATCTCCGAATTGGGGGGTTTCAAATAAAACAATATTAAAACAAAGATTATAATTGTTATTTAAATCAAGATTTTCAAACAATTAGGGCAAGCGTTCCCCATGGGTTCATAACTACTTCGAGTATACACACGTGATAAATCTCAATGCTTACTTGTAGAACTGATAACTAGGGTTAACCCAAATTATTGGTTCGTCCGTATTAGATGACTATACTCAATCATCGGGTTAGGTCTCATGAACGATTTCAAACTAACCGTTATCTATATGTTCCAAATTTAATTACTATGCGGCCACAATTCAAGTTAATACAATGATCGTAAAGACCAAGGTTTTAACGCCCCACCTTGGGAGGAATGATTGGCACCTAGTGCCATATTGGGATCTGACTGACCTGGATGGGCTTATGCACGTCTAGTGCATGCCTTCAACTCAACTCAAGAAAACAACGAGTTGTATTTCGGCTGTAAACACAGGCCCCCGATCGACAAGACTGTATAGCCACCTGTAAATAAAAATAGCTAACCAACAGCAGGAAACTAAAGGGATCCTATGCGGGCCAACAAGACCACCGTTCTTTATAGTTATAATAGAAATGAGTACAAGCCACTATACTTGTAATACCCCTAGAACCCAAGGATCAGACCAGAGAGTCAAAACGGGGAAAATGCAGAATTTGTGTTGTAGGAACAAAATGAGTCGTTGGATGACTCGTGAGGACATCCCATGAGTCGTCAGGTGACTTAATGGGAGGCCAGGGGAGAGTTGGGGAGTATGGAGGAAAAGGCTTCCCCATGGGCGTGGCAACAACTCGTGGTCAGACCACACGAGTTGTTAGGTCAACCGTGGAGTAAGGGAGAAGGAATATGGAAGAGGTCAGACTAGTGTACTTGATGGAAGCTGACCACAACTCTTTGGGTTAGTTGTTACGAGCCCAGGAGTCTAGGAAACTAGTGGACTCGACGAGCAACATAACGAGTCGTTTCCCCCAGTGACGATCCGTCAGGTCGTCCATTAGGACCACCTGGCAGTGTTTTTTTGCGAATTCAGTAAGGGTATTTTCATAATTGTCATGTCCCTAAGACCTATACTACATCATTTAAGGCTCGTTTTACAGGGTTTAAGAGGGTAAAACCTATTCTAAGATAATTCATTCCATGCATACAAACTTGAGAGTTTGAAGAGAGGATTTAGAGCAAGTTTTGAAGGTTTCCATTGGAATCTCACCTTGGGTAATTAGAGAAGTGGTAAAATCATCCCTCGCAGGTATGTAGGATTATGAGTGGGTGTTTCCTTCCTCACCCATGCCCAAATCTCTAGCAAAGTATGAGGAATTCATATGATCAAGTGATGGGGTTTTACCCAATCGCATGATACTTCAATTTCTACACATGGGTACAATTAGATTATGTTTATATTGATGAATTTTGAAGCTTGGGAAGATTTTAAATTGTTTTCAGTCAAAAATTGTGTATACTAAATTATGAAAAATGCCCATGGATGAGAAGATAATGAAAGAAGAGAATGATGATGAATGTGTGATGGTGATAATATTCGATAATGAAAAGAATGTTTCTAAAGCTACCCATGATTATGATGTTGTTTTCAAAATGAATTGAGTAGATCCAAGCGTGATAAAGTTTGGGCAAGGCCCTTATATCAAGTATGATGATGTAATATCTCTAAAGTAAGCTTACCACATTATTTAGAAGTAGATTCTCCCACTTATATTTGAGCTTGTGGTATGTTTTGAAATAAAGCTTCTCATGTGCATGAATTCATAATTGAGATGTATGTATTATTGAGCTTCGTTTTCATACGATGTCGGTTCTATACATGATTTCATTATTGAGCTTTGGGAAATGACAATGTTGAGCTTCATTTCATATGATGTTGAGTTGTATGCATGATTCCATTGTAGAGCTTCGTCAATAGATGATGTTGAGCTGCATTTTATATACGATGTAGAGTATTGCATGTTTTGGGAGAAGCGTCTAGTACCGAGCGGTCTAAGGGTCAAACACCCTATGCCCCAGAACTACGCGCCAACGTAGGTTGATACTATTATGCTATTGGGACTTCCCTTGTGAGCTATCCCCGGCCCAAATGGCCCATCAGATTGATAACGATATCATGGTAGCGTTCTTAGCCCTGGCAAGGTTTTGGATAGCTCTGCCCACTTGAGTGTAATAGTCGGAACCACATAAGCTCTATCGTGGTATGTCGGTTAAGTGACGAGTCTCCCATTGTCTACATGATTCAAATTTGCATATTCATTCCTCATGACTATTACTTTAAGCATGCATGTAATAAAATCAAGGTTTGACTCATTGTTCAGCTTTTCTATAAATGTCATGTTTCAGCTTTGAGTCGTTTGAGTCAGTTATGAGGTTATGAAGCTATGCATGGTCTTATTATGAAAATATTACGATTTCAAAATGAATGCATGTTGTCCTTCCTATCATATTTGAAAGCTTATGATATGTTATGAAATGTTTTAAATGATTTACTTTACTTAAGCGGTTTTACTTACCTTTCATACTCGGTACATTCCACCTACTGACCGCATACTTTCTATGTTGTATTGTTTCATGATACAAGACCCAGCTCCCAGGCTCAGCCCCGCTCGTAGTTGGTTGTCAGAGTTAGCACCTTCTTGGTTGTTGAGTCCTCATCCTTCGAGGGCTAGACTTTCAATTTCCTCATGTATTTTCAGTTTTTGTATTGTTGAGTTAGTTGGGGTCTTGTCCCATCAACTCGTCTAGATTAGAGTTTTTGCAGACTTATGTATGTATTAGCTTCGGATGCTTATTCTATGTTATGTCGAGTTAGACTTCCGCTGAGTTATGTTAATGATTTTGTTTAGTTTATTGAATGAGTTAGATGTATGCTTAAGCCATGGGTGGACTTGGGGTCTCTCAGGGACCCTTTTCCCGATTCTACGATCTGGGCCTTTGTTTGGGTCGTGACAATACTAGCCCCACATGATCAACACATGAAACATAACTAATTTAGGCCCCATATGGCCAACAACACTAACTAACTGACGAAGTTAGTCTGCAAGCCTCTAAGATTACAAATAGTGGTCGGGACAAGGCCCCGGCCTACCCCAAATTCTATATAACTGAAAGAATGTAACACCTACAACCTGGCAACTCCGAACGAAGGGAGCTGGCCAAATTGCTGACTCTGAATAGCTGCTACTGGAGAGCCTGAACTCTATCTATCTAAATCTGCAGGCAAGTAATGCAGCGGCTGGGGATGGGCATTAGTACAATACGTACCGAATGTGTACGGCAGTAAGTAAGTTGTTAAAGACTGAAAGTAAGTATAGAGAAGGGGCAGAAAGATTAATCTATAAGCTGACTTATTCATAATTTGCATCTAGAAAAACACTACATGTATATGGGCTATGACTGTACAATCATATATTCATAAGCTATAGCTAGCAGACATGAATAAAAACAAGAACCTAACCCGCCCCCCATAAGCCTGGAAGGTACAAGCAACACAAAAATAACCTACCGGGACCCCCATAAGCCCTGGCAAGTACACTTCAATCTATATACCCCTGTCTAGGTTTATATGACTCTAATGGTTCTATAGCCAACCTACCTATCCCTCTGGGTCTGCAACTGATCCCTCTTAGCTCCTGATCTGTAGTTGTGTCTGAGTCCAGTGGACCCCTGATAACAGCACCCCGGGCACCAGGCTCGACGGGGTTTGTGCCGATACAGCACAAAAATAATAGTCCAACCATGGAATGGATTGTATAAGGCCCTTGGGCCTTATCATCGTCCCTTGGGATGGCATATCGCTCCTTGGAGCAACGTCATCTAGCCCCTGGCGGGCAACGACACAGCTAGTAACCCTGGGGTCGTCATGGAAGGCTCTTAAGTGAGGGCAACCCCACCCGACGTGCTATATTGGGGTCTTAATCTAGACACGCGAAAATCGTATTTGTCCTTCGGGGCCTAACGCGATCGCTGCTCGCCCATAGAATTATCTATATGGCTACTAGCAGGCACACCCCGTGCATCTGTATCGGATCAGAAGATCCTGGTGGTGATCATAATCTCTAATGGTCTAGACCAAATAGGGCGAGATCTGGAGTGACCTAATAATACTTTGAATGTCATGTTCGGGCAACTATAACTCACAAGAAGCCATAGGATTGCAGACAACCAATTACTTAGTCCCTTCACATAGAAAAGCTATAGGACTGCTACTGACCGGACATGCTTTTGAGCGGTCGGACTCTAATCCCCAGCATGTAACCTGCTGAAATTTTTTGCCTAAGGGTAATACTGTAATAACATGGTTCTAGTCCTTTATACCTTAACTTGGCCAGTTTGGATGTTACACGACTCTTCTGGATGACTCCTAATCTTGAAGTTAAGTTTACACGGACTTAGCCACTCACGGCGACCTGTACCTGAGTATCTGATAGGAGAAAGCTAGGGTGTTGGCCCCGCCCCTAACTACTAATAAGGTCCCCTTCCTGGTACCCACGAGTCTATTTGACCTGATCAACTGGGATGCCTTTATGGGCAACCTTTATGAGAAATACTAAGTCAAATGGAACTGACAGTCACTGGTAGTAGCTAATTAGATGGCAGGCTGTCACTCAGTTCACTCGACAACCGTAGTGTTGCTGACTCTAAAGTACGTCCATCCTATCTAAGTTTCTGTTCCTGAGGTGTAAGGGTACGTTAATGGCCTCACGGCGTGCTTCACTGATGATACAGTGCCAAAATTATAGCTATATCGTCTAGCTGTGCCTATGTTGTTCAACTTACTAACTCAGGCCTATAACTATTTGGGGGCTTCTAAGGTCTAGGTCTGACAATAAAACATACAATTCTACTAACACAATGAACTAGAGGATAAAAGAGTTTCTATGGCGCTTCTAGCGTGTGTCACACTTAGCATATTCTTTCCCGACAAGGGATACTGCGGTATAGTCTATACACATTATCTAGCAGCTAACCACAACATATATATTCATAGTCTACAGACAACAGCTGACCACGACATGTCTAATCACAATCCACTGAGAAACTATTTGCAACATATGGGACCATTATTTCCATTCAAGAACATAAGTCGTAGCACTGTACGACGAGAATAACTTGCCGAGGGGTAAGCTTTACATACCTCAATTTCATTTCCCGAATAACCGACGAGTTTTGACTTGTATTCGTCAGCTCTTTTCAGCTATAACCGTATTACTGGGAGAAAGAGACTAATTTCAATACTAAATTCAGCTTAAAATGATAACTTTTGATACTAATAACAATAATACTTCAACCTCGCAAAATACGGCCAAAAACCTATAATTTCCTAAGAGTTCAAAACGGAGAAATTCTTACCTAGAGCCTATGATCGATTAGGAATCAGTTTGGAGCAATTCTAATAACATCTACTCGACAGGGTTTCGATTTTTTGGGTGTATTTAAAGAAAATAACTCCGTAGTAACGCTCCATGCAGGGTTAGAATTCGATACTTGAAGTTAATTTGAGTTTGGACTGCATTTAGTAGCGTAATCGGGTGAAAACTATAGAAATTCTCATTCTCCTCTTTCTCTAGCTGAAGCAA
>JACEIK010010172.1:32448-44561 GCA_018107945.1 Datura stramonium
CTAATTGTGAGTCCATCCGTACCAAGAGACTTCCTTTGTGTAAATTTCTCTGAACAATTTAACGACTCTAGTTACGGCTCATACTGAGAATTGTATGTTTCCTTCCTCTTATACCAGCCTTTGACTTTCACCACGGTTCTCAATACGGCTCATACAATCAAGGTACGACTCGTACTGAGACTTGTACTTGGCTGATTTTCTGCATTTTTAAGCTTCTATTGCACATTTTTGCTTTAACACTTATTTTCCCTAAAATCAAAGTAAAAGTGTCTCATATCCATATAAACATACCTAAGTCCATGGTATTTTCTCAGTTTTAAGCATTGAAAGTTCTGTAAACTCATAACACATCACCGTACAAAGCCTTGTCAGGGCTAAGGGTGCTACTATGATATTGATATCAAGTTGAAGGCCCCTGGGGGCAGGGAAAGCTCACAAAGGAGGTCCCAAAGAATATGAACATACCTACGTTGGCACGAACTTATGAGGTACAAGGTTAACTAAACCCTTCGCCTACTCGGTGCTAGACATTACTCCCAAAAACATGCATATGATATCCATCATTTTTCAATGAAGCTGAACCATCGCCTTTCGACGAAGCTGAATAATAATAGTACATGCCTAATCTAAAAACATAACATGAGGAGCCTCAGCTCAAACCATACCACAAGCTGAAAAGTGGGAGTCTAGACTCCAAAACCATGTGGCAAGCTAATAACATGTAATTGAAGTAAATCATGAACATACTTGATCATATGGGCTTGCCCAAACTTAAACATACTTTGAAATAAACTTGATAGACAAAATCATGGACATAGACATGGGTAATTCGAGATCATACTTTTATCATAGACATCTCATCATACTTGAAAACATAGATTATAATCTCAACACTTCATGAACTTTCATAATTGGGCATCATATAGGTAAAACTTTAAAATCATAATTTGTAATTGAAACCATCATAAAACATGCCCATGAATCTTAAAACAACATTAGAAACATGAATAGAATTTACCCATGATAAATACTTAGAGAATTTCACAAATTGGATTAAAACCCCATAGATTCATCAACCATGAATTTATTCATGAATTTAGAAGAGGATTTGGGCATGGAAATGAAAGATTACTTCCATCATAACCCTACATACCTAGGTACATTGAATTCACAATCTCCCTTGGAAATCCAAGTGAATTGACGAAGAGTCTAAGGAATCCTCTAGCTTGATCCCCAATGAGCTTCTAAATCTTGCATGCATGGAATGGAAAGGCTTAGAATTGTTTAAGAACCCTTAAAATCCTCCTAACTGAGCTTAAAACAATGTAGTTTAGGACCTAGGAGCTTAGGAATTATGAAAACACCCTTACTAAAATGTGGAAAAATTACACACTACCAGTCACCACGAGGGACACTACCACTCGTGGTGTACCTAACAACTCATGGTGATCAAGTCGTAAAGTCTACTGCCCATCCTTCAATTTCCAACTCTGCTCCTGACAATGACCTACTCCACGAGTCGCGGAGTCACTTAACAACTCGTGGCTGCCTCCCGTGGTCACACCTTGACCACGAACCTTTGTCATCCTCCTCTCACTTCACGAGTTACCTAACGACTCGTGAAGTCCTCCCACGGATCACTGGATGACTCATCCTGTGGCCCAGGCTACACTTTCCTGCTTTCTTCACTTGAACCTTCGAGCTTGATCTTAGGGACTTTCGGGGTATTAAAATATCTCCCCCTTGGGAGAATTCATTGTCGAATGTGCATAAACATAGTGAGAATTTGAGGAATAGAACTGTCATCCAAAATACTGAACATCTAAAGTTGAAAATTGAAAGAGTGACTGACTCCGGACTGAAATACATGACTGAACTAATTCATGAATCACATACATGCACTGACATGAAAGAAACTGGGACACATGAACTGAACATGAAACTAAGTAGAGTACTAAGGAGGGAATCGATACCTCAAGTTGGAACTGGGCTAGAAGGGAAAAGGTGCAGGTATTTAGTCATCATATCTGCTTCGGTTTCCCATGCAGCTCCCTCAACATGCTGATTTCTCCAAAAAACCTTTATTGAAGCTACCTCCTTGTTTCTTAACTACCGAACCTGACGATCAAGTATCTCAACTAGAACCTCTTCATATCTAAAGCTATCCTTCACAACGACGCTCTTCACTGGACAACCAAGGTTGGGTCACCCATGCACTTCTTCAAGAGCGATATATGGAAAACTAGATGTACTGAAGCCAATTCTGAGGGCAACTCCAACTCATAAGCCCTATTGCGAACACGTCTCACAATCCTGTGTGGGCCAACATAGCGGGGACTAAGTTCCCCTCCTTTCCAAATCTCATCACTCCCTTCATGGGAGACACCTTCAAAAACACCTAATCATCAGTTTCGCACTCAAGTTCTCTCCTCCTCACATCTGCATAGGACATTTGGAGACTTTGAGATGTTCTCAACCTTCCCGTATAAGCTAGACTTTCTCCATAGCCTCGTGAACTGAATATGTCCCTATCGACATAGCTTCACGAACTTCGAACCAACCAATAGGCGATCTACACCTCCGCCCATAAAGAGCCTCAAACGGAGCCATCTGAATGTTGGAATGGTAGTTTTTGTTATACGCAAATTCAATGAGATGTAAATGATCATCCTAACTACCCTTGAAATCAATCACACATGCTCTCAACATATCCTCAAGAGTCTGAATGGTCCGCTCTGCCTGGCCATCTGTCTGCGGGTGAAAAGTTGTGCTAAGCTTGACCAGAGTACCGAGTCCTTTCTGAAATGATCTCCAATACTGGGAGGTAAACTGAGTACCTCTCTCTGGTATGATTGACAAGGGCACCCCATGCAACTGAACTAACTCTCGAATGTATAATTTAGCATAATCCTCAGCTGAATTAGTAGTTTGGACCAGTACAAAATGAGTTGCCTTAGTTAACCTATCTACAACCACCAAAATAGAGTCATATTGTTGACAAGTAGGAGGCAGCCCTGTAATGAAGTCCATATTGACTTCCTCCCACTTCCAAGTGGGGATACTAATGTCTTGAAGTATACCTCCAGGCCTTTGGTGTTCAACTTTCACTTGTTGACAATTCAGACACCTAGCCACAAACTCTATTATCTCTTTCTTCATCCCATTCCACCAATAGACTTTCTGTAGGTCACGATACATCTTGGCGGCACCTGGATGTATAGAATATCTGGAACCATGAGCCTTATGCAATATCCGATCTCTCAAATCATCAACACCGAAACACACAAATAACCCTAATATCATAGTACATCATCTCCCCCTTAGGAAAAAACCTCTACCTTCTGATGCTTAACAGCTTTCTTCAACTTTACAAAAATAGTATCCTCGTCTTTCATATCCTTGAATTCAGTCACCAAGGAAGATTCTGATCCATTCCGTATAATGACACCACTATCTGTCGAATTAATAAGACAAACTCCTAGTCGTGCAAACCATTGCACATCCTTCACCAACTCTTTCATCCCCTCATCTACATGAGACACACTCTTCATAGAAAGTCTGCTAAGAGTGTCTTCCACCACATTAGCATTGCCCGAATGATAAAAGACACTCATATCGTAATTCTTAAGAAGCTCTGACCACCTTCTTTGACGTAGATTTAGATCCTTCTGGGTAAAAATGTACTGTAGGCTTTTGTGGTCTATAAATAGATCCACATAGACCCCATAAATATAGTGTCTCCAAATTTTCAAGGTGAATACTACCCCTGCCAACTTGAGGTCTTGAGTCGGATAGTTCATTTCATGGACCTTAAGCTGCCTAGAAGCATAGGCTATAACCTTATCATGCTAAATTAATACACAGCCAAGGCAGATCCTCGAGGAATCACAATATACCATGAACACATCAGTACCCTCAAGTAGATTCAACACTGGCACCGAGGTGAGTCTAGTCTTTAACTCTTGGAAGCTCTTCTCACAGACCTCTAACCATTGAAACTTTACTTTCTTCTGCGTCGACATAGTCAAGGTGCTGCGATGGATGAAATCCCTAGAAAAAACCTCCTGTAGTAACCAGCTAAACCCAAGAAACTCCTGATATCTAAGGGACTAACTGGTATGGGCCAATTCTTCACAGCTTCTATCTTTTGAGAGTCCACCTGTACAGCCTCACTTGACACTACATGACCCAAAAATGCTACTGAGTTTAATAGAAACTCACACTTACTGAATTTCGCATAAAGTTGGTGATCCTTAAGAGTGTGTAGCACCACCCTCCAGTGAGCGACATGTGCCTCCTCGCTCCGAGAGAATATTAGAATTTCATTTATGAACACAATCACGAACATGTCCAAATATGGCTTGAACACCTTGTTCATTAAATCCATAAAAGTTGCAAGAGCATTCGTTAGTCCAAAATACATAACTACAAACTCAAACTGACCATATCGAGTCCTAAAAGCTGTCTTCGGGATGTCACTCTCTCTAACTCTAAGCAGATAATATCCAAATCTGAGGTCTATCTTTGAAAAACACTTGGCACCCTAAAGCTAGTAAAATAAGTCATCAATTCTAGGGAGAGGATACCTGTTCTTGACAATGACCATGTTCAACTGTCGGTATTCAATGTACATCCGGAGGGAAAGATCCTTCTTCCATACAAAGAGTACTGGTGCACCCTATGAGGATTTGCTAGGTCTAATGGAACCCTTGTCTAAGAGGTCCTTCAACTACTCCTTCAACTCCTTTAGCTCAGTCAGAGCCATTCTATAAGGAGGAATAGATATGGGCTGCATATCAGGAAGAAGATCGATTCCAAAGTCGATCTCCCACTTGGGAGGGATTCTCGGAAGATCATCTGGAAAGACCTCTGGATATTCGCTCACAATAAGAACTGACTGGATAGTCGGGATTTCAAATGTAGCATCCTTAACCTGAACTAGATGGTACACGCAACCTTTAGATATCATATTTCTGGCCTTAAGTTACGAAATGAAGTGACCTACAGGCACAACTGAACTACTCTTCCACTCTAGGACTTGAAAACCAGAACTCTACCACACGAGTTCTACAATTCACTGAGGCATAACATGCGTGTAGCCAATCCATGCCAAAGATAACATCAAAATCTATATGGCTAGCTCTACTAAATCTACTGAGGTGACTTTCTGAAGGAATGTGAAAGGGTAATTTATGTACACCTGTCGAGCTATAATTGAATCACCAACTGGAGTAGAAACTGAGAAATGTTCCGATAGGATTTCAATTCTGATTCCGAAACTACTAGAAACATAGGGAGTCACAAAAGGTAAAGTAGCCCCTGGATCTAACAATGCATATACATCAAGGTAGAATACTCATAACATTCCAATAACTACATCTAGAGAGACCTCTTGCTCCTGACGAGATGCTAGGGCATAGAATCTGTCTTGACGCTTACCACCACCTGCACTAGTGGATGCACCCTGCTTAGCTGAGCGTGCTGGTGGGGCTACTAAACTAGTAGTTGGATCTCTGCCTCTACAATGTCCTTCTCTAGCTACTGGACAATCTCTAAGTATATGTTCGGGCTTCCCACACCTGAAACAAACACCTATACCTTCTAAGCACTGACAAATGTTCCTCCTACCACACCAATCACATCTTGAAATGTTGCGCTCCATGGGTATTCTCCCATGACCTTGAGATCCTGATGTTTGTCCCCTCTAATTGCACCTAGTTCTAGATTGCATACTCGCTGCTAATAGCGCTAGGGCTGATGATCTCTAGTAGAACTGCTGATGTTGCCCACCACCAGGCCTCTTCTGGGAGAACCCAAAACTGTCGGTCCTTGTCCTCTTGGCCACCCTCTCTCTCTCACTCACATGTACCGCCTCTATCAGCTGGGCGTATAGGACGACCCGCAAGAAGTCCATATCCTAATGAAGCATAGCAGTCCTGCAATCCTTGACCAAGTAGTTCGCTATCCCATATACGAACTTTCTCACTCGAGCCCTTTGATTAGCCACCATCTCTAGTGCATATTTGGAAAAGCGGTGAACTCTAAAGCATACTCTTGGACCATCATGTTGTTCAGCCTACAGTTCACAAACTCAGCTGCCTTGATTTCCCTCATCTCTCAGGGAAAGAACCAATCCAAGAACATGGTAAGAAACTCATCCCAACCAATAGGACCCTCTCCAACTGCTCTACGATCCTTCCACTATCTAAACCAGATATGGGCAATCCCTTTCAACTGATAAGAGGATAAGTTTTCGCACTCCTCTCCTGCTATCCCCATAATCTGGGTGATCTTCTAGATTTCATAAATAAATTAGTGTGGATCCTCATCCACCTTTTATCTGAGGAACTTAGGAGGATTCATCTTGAGAAATTCCCTGACTCTTTCCACTCTCGCATACCCATTCTCGGGAACATACGCCGCCTCTTGTTGGTTGACCTGGGCTATCAATGCCTGTGCCAAAACCTAGATGGCTGCCTTAAACTCAGCATGGGCAACTTGCATGATCCTCGAGGGCTGATTGGGCCTGCTGGTGCCCATCTCTGTTTCCATTCTCATGTCCATTTCCGTTCCCGTTCCTTCTTCCGTTAACTCGGAGAGGAGGCATGATTCTTCAAAGTGTGAAGCATGAGTTACAAGGATAGAGAGACATTTTATCGCATGACATAGATCAATAAAGAAGGGAAATTTTCTAAAACATTTCATAGCCTCTTCATCATAAATGTGGTGTGCTTCACACCCATGAAAAAATGTCATGACCCAAATGGAGGCCCGGATCGAGACACAGGATATGGAGCCCCGAGAGACTCCAAGTCGACTCGTGGCATGAACATACATCTAACTCAATCATTGAAACTGGAGAGTCAACATAATAATCTTTGAGGAAGTCTAAAATAAACATAACATCAAAATACACAATCTGAAGTTGAATATATCCTTCTGTCTAGAAAGCCTCAAACCTAATGAGTTGATGGTACAAGACCCCAACTAACTCGAATAAACTGAAAACTGAAATACATAGAGAAATCTGAATAAGAATGGTCCTCGGAGGATAAGGACTCACTACTAAGTTGGGTGCTAACTCTTGAACTATCTACTGACGGGGCTAAGTTTGAGTGTCGGGTCCTGTATCATGAAACGATACAGCATAGAGTATGCAGTCAGTACGTGGAATATACCAGGTGTGTAAGGTAAGTAAAATCTCTTAAATAAATAAAGTTATTTTAAAACATGAATAATGTAAAACATTAACAATAAGAATCTGAGAGTAGGGCTTGCATGCATTCTTTTGGAAATCATGATCTCATCATAACATAACATCTCATCATAACTAAATCGATTGACTCAAAGCTGAAATCTAATAGTCATGAGTAAAACTAAGCATTGAGTCAAACCTGCTTTAGAACATATATAGATGTATAAACCTCATGAATGATGAACATGCATAACTAAAATCATAAGGAATAATGGGAAACTCGTCTTTTAACTGACATACCACGATAGAGCTTACGTGGTCCCAACTATCACACTCAAGTGACTAGAGCCATCCAAAGACTTGTCAGGGATAGAGACGATACCATGATATCGATATCAAACGTTTGGCCTAATAGGGCAGGGGATAGCTCACAAGGGAGGTCCCGAAATAGTATATATAAGAATAAACCTACGTTGGCGTGTAGTTCTAAGGCATAGGGTGATCGAACCTTAGCCTACTCGGTGCTAGACACTACTCCCAAAAATATGCATATTCTCTCCATTGTTTTTCAAGGAAGCTCAACATCGTCTATTGATGAAGCTCAATAATCAAATACATCTCAAATATAAAATCATGCATATGAGAAGCTTTATCTCAAACCATACCACAAGCTAAAAGATAACTGGGAGTCTTCGCTCCAAAACCATGTGGTAAGCTTAATTCGAGAAATCGTAAATCATACTTGAACATGTGGGCAGTGACCAATACTTTCACATGCTTGAAAATACTCAATTCACATCGAAAACATCATTATAAACATGGGTATATTGAAAACATGCTTTTCATCATAATATCTCATCATAATCATACCTTCGTCACAAATCTCATCTTTCATGAACTTCTCATCAATGGGCTTTTTAATTCATAAAACTTGAAACATGATTTTAAGTGAAAAAAATATAAAAATTGCTTATGAATCATAACTCAATAGCAGAAACATATTTAAATCATACCCATGTAGAGAAATTAGGAATTTCATGTATTGGGTTACAACCCCATAGATTTGACATNGTATTGGGTTACAACCCCATAGATTTGACATAGGAAATTCATGATTTAGAGAGGGATTGGGCATGGGTGTGAGAAGATTCACCTATTCATAACCCTACATACCTTATTGAAGCTGATTCATACACTTCTTTGATTGCCCAAGAGGAATTGAAGAAAATTTGAAGAAGAACAAGCTTGATCACCCCCTCTAACCTTCTATCTTGCATGCATGAATGAAAATAGCCTAAAATGAACTTAACCCTCTTAAAATACATCATTCGTAACTTAAATGACGTAGTTTAGGCCTTAGTATCTTAGGTATTATGGAAGAGCCCTTACTAAATTCGCAGAAAAATTACTGCCAGTCAGTCCCCATGAGGGATATGACGACTAGTCCCCCCCCCAGCCATGACTCGTGGCATGATCCGTCAAATAAACTGCTTATCAAGTCATTTGGGATCGTCACGGTTGACCTCACGACTCGTGGTCACCACTCGTTATGTACACTACCTGCTTCTTCTCCTTCCTCGATCACCATTTCCCACGACTAACCTAATGAGTCGTTGGGCCTGACCACGACTCGTGGTCTCATCCGCGGGGATCCAAATTTCCAATTTTCAACTCATCTCCTGAGCCTCACCATGAGTCATATCATGACTCTTGGTCTGCTCCCACGGGTCTCACGACCTGTTCTGTGTCCTGATGCAAAAATTTCAATTTTCTCCATTTCAACTCCCAAGTCTAATCTTTGGGCTTCTGGGTATAACAAAAAGACTCTACTTAATGCGGATTTTAGACACCCTAGGACACTTCAAACCTAATGTTCTGATACCAAGTTTTTCGTGACCCAACAATAGGCCCAGATCTAGACATGGCACCTAGAACCAAAAATGGCTCCTAGTCGACCCATGGCATGAACATGACAACTAAAGCTTAATATACATAATTGTGGAAAGAAACATTTGAAATAGCGAAAGTCTGAATAATCAATAACATCTTACCAATGGAATACATAATTCAGATCATGAGGAACAAAGGGAGACTCGTCATATAACCGATATTACTACAATAGAGCTTACATGGTCCGGACTATCACACTCAAGTGGGCAAAGCCATCCAAATTTTTGCCAAGGCTAAGGGCGCTACCATGATATCGATATCAAGCTGAAGGCCCCTCGAGGGTAGGGAAAGCTCACAAGGGAGGTCTCAAAAAATCTGAACATACCTACGTTTGCGTGTAGTTCTGAGGCACAGGGTTAACTGTACCCTTAGCCTACTCGGTGCTAGACACTACTTCCAAAAAAAACATGCATATGCTCTCCATCATTTTTCAATGAAGCTAAACCATCGCCTTTCGATGAAGCTGAATCAGACTAGTACATGCCTAATCTGAAAACATAATATGAGGAGCCTCGGCTCAAACCATACCACAAGCTGAAAAGTGGGAATCTAGACTCCAAAACCATGTAGTAAGCTAATAACATGTAATCAAAGTAAATCATGAACACACTTGGTCATATGGGCTTGCCCAAACTTAAACATGCTTTGAAATAAACATGATAGTCAAAATCATGGATATAGACATGGGTAATTCAAAATCAAATTTTTATCATAGACATCTCATCATACTTGAAAACATAGAACATAATCTCAACACTTCATGAAATTTCATAATTGGGCATCATATAGGTAAAATTTTGAAATCATAATTTGTAATTGAAACTTTCATAAAACATGCCCCTGAATCTTAAAACAACATTATGAACATGAATAGAATTTACCCATGATAGATACTTAGAGAATTTTACAAATTGGATTAAAACCCCATAGATTTTATCAACCTTGAATTTCATGAATTTAGAAGAGGACTTAGGCATGGAAGTGAAGGATTACTCCCATTCACAACCCAATAAATGTGGGTACTTCAAATTCACAATCTCCCTTGGAAAGCCAAGTGAATTGAGGAAGAGTCTAAGGAATCCTCTAGCTTGATCTCCAATGAATTCTAAATCCCTCATGCATGAAATGAGAAGGCTTAGAATAGGTTAAGCACCCTTAAAATCCTCCTAACTTGGCTTAAAATGATGTAGTTTAGGACCTAGGTACTTAGGAATTAAGAAAACACCCTTACTAAAATGAAGGAAAATTATACACTGCCAGTCACCACGAGGGACACCACAACTCGTGGTGTACCTAAAAACTCGTTGTGACTAAGTCGTGAAGTCTACTTCCCATCCTTCAGTTTCCAACTCTGCTCCTAACCACGACCTACTCCACGATTCATAGAGTCACTTCACAAATCGTGGCTGCCTCCCGTGGTCACTCCTTGACCACGAACCTTTACCATCCTTCTCTCACTTCACGAGTCACCTAACGACTCATGAAATCCTCCCATGGGTCACTGGATGACTTGTCCTGTGGACCAGGCTACACATTCCTATTTTCTTCACTTGAATCTTTGGATCTGATCTTAAGAACTTTCGGGGTATTACAGTGAGTCCTCATCTTCCGAGGATATTCAATTTAGTGTTTGATTATGCTATTTCAGTTTCAGACTTTAGCAAGCTAGTTGGGGGTGTTGTCCCATAAGCTCATCAAAAAGTTTAGAGGCTTATCAGACATTATGTAGACTTTAATCTTTTTCGATTATTGACTCTGTTTATGTTTTTTCTATACGTTTTTTCCAGACTTCCACTTATTCATGTTTAAATATCATTTTTTGATTTGATGTATACAAAATTGTCGCTATGCAAGCCATGGTTTGAGTTGCAGCCATTCGTGGTTCTAGGTCCCGTGGCTTGGTCTGGGGTCCCAGCTCAGGTCATGACAATCTGCCACCCCATTCATGAACTTGCTCAAACGAGCCCTCGGATCAGAAACCATCTCCGGAGCATACTTGGATAGCTGGGTAAACTTCAGGGCATACTCCTGAACAGTCGTATCATTCTACTTTAGATTGACGAACTTAGCTACCTTTGCTTCCCTCAACTCTCGGAGGAAGAACCTTCCATGAAAGCCATAACAAACTCATCCCAGCTAACAAGGACTACACCAACTCCCCTGATCTCCTTCCACTACCGAAACCATATATGAGCAACCCTCTTGAGCTGATAGGGGGCCAAGTCTGCACTATTCTATCCTGAAATACCCATCACCTAGGTAATCTTTTGAACCTCTTCAATAAACTCTTGTGGGTCCTCATCTACTTTTGACCCATGAAACTTAGGTGGGTTCATCCTAATGAAGTTCACACCCTAGCCGTTCCTGCATTCCCATTTTGGTTCACATGAGCCACAACCTGTTGGTTGACCTGAGCGGTCATGGCCAGTGCTAGCATTTGAAATGCAGCCCTGAACTTTGCATAAGTAACCTGCTTCGGCAAGGGATCAGCTGGAGCTGGTGGGGCTAGCTGATTCCCATATCCATTACCATTGCCATGGCCATTCCTATTGCCATTTCTTCTTCCATTAACTCAGTGGGGAGGCAAGTTTCTGCAAACGTGTATAGTACGAGTTAGAGGAGTAGAGAGAGGTACTTTATCGCATGACATAGATTATGAAAGAAGAGAAGTTTCCTAAAATGTCTTATAGACTCTTCCCCATAAGTGTAGCGCACTTTTCACACATGGAAAATATTCTACTTAACGCGACTTTCATACACCCCAGGACACACCTAAACCTTTGATCTGATATCAAGTTTTTCATGACCCGAGCTGGGACCCGCACTTTGCAGTCTTGCCTGAAGGAAAGAATTTGATAAGGAACTTCCTAGCCAAGTCATTCCATAAAGTTATGGAGTTCGGTGGCTCAGCCTTCAGCCACTTTTTCGCCTCTCCCAACAATGAAAATGGGAAGAGGGTCAATCGGAC
>JACEIK010010173.1:32769-44556 GCA_018107945.1 Datura stramonium
CCTTCATCCCTTACTATTTCTGTTCGTTCTCTGGAATAAAATGAAGAGGAAATGATTTAAGACAAGGTGGGAGGCCTTATATACTTGGGGCCTTTAAGTCACATTTGTCGAATGCGATTTATAAGTCGCATTTGCCTTGCGACGCTCCGACTTGGCGCTTGTCCAATCTCTCTCCGGGCCCTTTTTTCGCACGTATGTCATTCTAAAACTCTTAACCAACATGTGAATAGGCCAACTAAGTGTCAAGAACTTACGCGGTGCAAATGTTTGATCCAAAATAGCTCCTAAGGCATTTTAGTTGAAGATTTTGCATAAAAGGAGTAGAAGTGAAAAGAAAGAAAAGAGGAAAAAGCTAAAATGTGGAAATTAGAAGAAAAGAAAAGAGTTAAAAATGTATAACAAGGAGGGTGATATTAGTGGGGAAATAAAATGAGAAAAAAATGAATGATCATGAAAGAAAAGAAAAAAATTGTGAATAAGCTAAACGTTAAAAATTCCCTACTAATCGCTTAAATTGCAAGCATTGAAAAATAAAAGGAGGTATAAGTAGAAAATAGGAGATTGAAGAATGTGCTAAAAAAGTAAATAATTTGTAAAGTATTAAAGTGCTTAGGGAGATTAATCACTATCTTAGCCAAATAGTTCCTACCTGTCGCTTAGCCTATATTACAACTATCTTAAGTCCTAATTGATCTTCAATTTGATGTTCTATATTAGTGGAGTATTGCACTAAGGCCAAGCCTATGGACCGTCTTTTGCATGCATGTTGAATTCTTTAGGAGAGTGAGTGATTTTATTATATCTATGCCCTAGTCAAAATTGTTATATATCATGTGAATGAAAGGGAATCTCTCCAAATGGTGAGGGACACATAATGGTAAGGTTTTGGTGTATTTTGATTGCTAAATTACATTTGATACATGTTGTCCCAAATATATCTTATTGAGTTAGCTTTAGAAGCTAAGTGATTTCAATTTTTAACCTTTGAATGTTGATCTTAAATGCATATTGAGTGGATTATTGGAGCTTAATAAACTTATCTAATGACCCTGAGTATAAGTAGACCTATTCATAGGGTGAATTTTGTGGTTGAATTTGAGAGGGAAAGTAGTAGATTGTTTGAGGACAAAAAAATTTGTGTGGGTGGTGATCTAGGGAGTATTTATGCACTTATTTGCCATATTTTGCCCATGCTTAGTTATGTCTTGAAAACAACTTATGTGTTTTTCTTTGGTTTTATATGATATTTGTGAAAAAGAGATAACGTACTTGATTAGATGTTTACAAGTATTAAAATGATGGATTTGGACTTATTGAGGCTTAAAAAAGCAAGAGTTTCCAAGACAAGCTTAAAAGAAGCAAGTACCATAACATGTAGGGGTTGGCATCATGCAGGCACACCTGTGCTATGGCTTGAGAAACATGCAGGAATATCCATGCTAGGAAAGACGAAATGCGGTGCCACTTTATCACATGGAGAGGTGCAATGCACAGGCTGGTTCCAGGTGGCCAGAACTGCAATCCCAGTTCAAGTAGGAACATAAGCTGTAAAGTCCAATCCCAATCCAAGAAGGAAAAATGTAGACTTAATCTACTACTATATATACCTTTTTCTTAGGATAATCTTAGAGGAGAACTGAGAGGATACAACTCATAACTTATGAATTACTTACCAATTAGATCAATTACTTAGTCAAATATTTGTTCCTAAGACTAGACCCAAGACTCGTGAGTTGAGATATCTTAACATCTCGAACTTTTGGGCTAAGTCTAAAGCTATCTAGATATGTAGATAGACCCGAACCTTACTAAAGTATTATAAAAACTAGGTGTTAAGATCAATTATTAAGTATGAAAAGCATTGGATGCGAATTAAGGTCATAAGGAACCTCTAGCACAAAGTTGAGTGGTTTACCGATTGAGTTTTCGTATAAGTTCTTACAAGGGTCAAATTCAAATGACCATAAATCATAATTTAAAAATTTATTCTTGGTGATTCAACATATCAAATTGAATCCCTTTTAATTTTATTTCCAATGCATCCAACTTTGCATCAATCGGAGTTCGGAGTAAAACATTATGAGCAAATTAGTAGAGCACTGTCAGCTGTGATGAAAAGAGTGATGGCCCGTCAACCACCTAACGGTGCATCAAGATAGCTCCGTCACCCTTAATCAGAAGCTACAAAATTCCACCCCAAAGGTACGGGCAAGTTGATGTTCTGTCGGGGGACTGACGGCCCGTTACTTGGGGCGTCACATGGGGGTTTCAGGACTTTTAAATGTCGCCTTAAACAATTTTTTTGGTATTGTTCCACGTCCAGATCAACCCCATCAGTTCCAAGAGCTCTTTTCAACCCTCATAAGACTAGGTAAGAATTACCCAACCTATTACAATATATATCCATGAATTTCTTCATGATTCTAACATCAAAATCATCTTCATATCTCTAGCAAGATCAAGAACAATCTTTGAGTTCCAAGACTTGAAATCTTAAGCACTCCTCCTTCTTCCAAGGTAATTAACTCTTCAAAAACCTTACATGAGTATTGTTTTCTAATCATTAGGGATTTTCTAAGGTCAAAACTCATGAGATGGTTCTAGAAAGCCATGCGTTCATGTGATGACCTAGGGTTAGGGTTTAGGGACTGTTTTGGTATTGAGGATGGATGTGGTTGTTTTGGTTGGACTTGTAATAGTTATTCATGTTGTTAAAGGACTGTAGAAAGAAGTGGGTGTTAAGATACCCCACTCATAAGAGGCTTGAATTTCCTATGCCCTCCGGGTGTTTGATGAAATGCCTCTATAACTTGGATTTCATTATTAAGTTATTGACTGCAGTTCCTATCCATAAAATTATTACATAATGATGTTATAAGAGGATTTTGGCTTCTTGTTGATATTTGTGATGCTAAAGATAAGGTATGTGAGGTCACGAATAGGGGATTCTATCCACCCTCATGCCAAATTTCACCTTTATCTCGTGAATTCAAGTCTCCAATTATGTTTTGATGAAAGTCTAGGGTTAAACCCGATTCTCATGAAATCTCTTAGGATATTTTATGAATACAAGTCTATTATGATTCAATACATTTTTTATGACTATGATCACATATTTTCTACTATAATCTCTCATGAATACCACGATTTACAAGTTATGATTTACTTGATTTCGTATGATTTTCATGAAATTCAAGTCTATGTATCATGCCAGGTCTTCAACACTATTTTCATGGCTAGTTCACATATGTTGAGATATCACAAATTTCATGAGTTAACTAGCCCATATAAAACCATGTTCAATGATTATGATATGAGCACTATATGTGTTTTGGAAGTAGTATTTCGCACCGAGCAGGTCGGGTTCCAACCTATAAGGTCTCAGAATTATGTGCTAATATAATTAGGATGGGGTCCTCCATGAGAGTGTCTCCCATTCCCGAATGAGCCACCCATGAGTGATATCATGCCTTTTTATGGTTCTACCCCTGTCAAGGTATGAACACCCTCCCAATCAAGGTTTTATGGGTCAGGCTCCATGTATGCTCACGTGGGGTATGTCGGTTATAAGAATCTCCCATTGTTCCTTATATATATACACACACACACACACACACACACATATTAATGTTTAGGTTTCATGATTTTACGACTTATGGTATTTCAACTCAAATTTTGTTTTACAAGGTTTTACTCATGAATCCAGTCATGTTAAACTTTATATTACAATTTTAAAGACTTGAGCCCTCTTTTTCAGTTTATGATCTGAATCTCATGTTTTATACGATTTTACACTCATGATGTCTCTTACACTGTTTTACTTACTCTACATACTCAGTGCATTCAAAGTACTGTCTACATACTCTATGTTATATTATTTTATGATATAGGTTCGGGCGACCAATCTCAACCTTTTCATTAGACTTGCTCCAACCTCAGTTCAATTTAGTCCTCGTTTGGATAATGATGTCGCCCAAGTGTACGTGATCGTCAAGTAATATAGGATAGTGAAGTCCCGATTATCGATCCCTTAGAGAATTGTCAGATTATTTGTTTAAGGTTAACATCTTATTTCACTATTCTAATAAACACAGATAAAATGGGGAACAATTTGGAAATTAAACTACTAAAACTTGAAATGTAAATTAACTGATGAACTAAAATCCATTCAAAAATGTTTGTACTTCAAATGATGATTAATCTAGGGAAATGTCACTTTCACTTCAGGTTGAGTTTTCAAGACTTGAATACACTAGATTAATTCTTCATAAGGTTGCTAGTTGCAAGTTACTATCCTCTTTCTTTCCCTTCTCCCGAATATCCAAGAACTATCCCATGAACCCTAATGCCTATATCCATATGGTCATAGGAGAAGCATCAGATGAAAATTGTGGCTACTTGTATATCAACTAAATAAGGTTAAAGAGTATATTCCTATGCTCATCAACAACTTCTATCTTGAGCTCAGTCGAACAAGAGCCTTTGAATACATGTTCTATCCTTACTTTTAACCCTTTTAGTTCCCTCTCCCGAGTTCAACCAAAAGCCAATAAATTTATTCTAAAGGTGATAAATCTAACGAATAAGCAATTAATAAAAGTAAGAATAAATAATCTTTATGAAGAATCAATACTAGCATAAACAAACTATCAAACATCAACAATTAGCTATCGCCAAACCCTAGAATATGAGTTTATCCACTCATGTTCAAGTGGAAAAACAAAGACATAATGATCATTGGAAAGTATAAATGATACAGAAAAGAAGAAAAACCTAAGCACTTGTCTCTCCTCTCAAAAGCTTCTTACAATAATAAATACGATCCCAAAATATGATATACAATAGCTAACAAACAACCTAGATGTCATATTTATAAGCAAGGCCTCAAATGACACTTTTTCCCTCAAGTAATTAGCTTAAAAATCAGCAAAAATCCATCCCAAAATGGCCTAGCACGCCGCACCACTCAATGCACCAGGTTTGGCTTAATTTTCCTCTAAAGTTTTGCTTTGGGCACCCCAAATCAGCCAATGCACCAAGGTGTTAGTCAAATTTCTAAGCATCTGGACCCCTCTGGCATGCCATTCCACCCCAAGCACTAGAATTTTAGAAAAATTTCCTATGTCTGGGATGCTTTTGGCATACCACGCCACTCATCTTATCAAGGTGTTGATCAAATTTTCTTCTAAAGTTAGGGACCTGGCACGCCACGCCACCCTTAGCACTAATTTTTGTGCAGATTTCTCTGAAGTTTAGGGGTGGGTGCACCATGCCAGCCATCTCACTAGCCCAAATTTGGCAAACTCTTCTTTCTCCACACCTTGGGTCATTTTTAAGTCCTTTTTCCTTAGTATCCTGCTCAAAACATCTAAAAATATTTGTTAGCTCACAAGACACACATAAACATGAATTCATGTATTTCATAAGAATTATGAACTAAAATAAGGAAAAACATGGGTAAAAACATGGAAATATGGTCATAAGAATATGCCCAACATCACCACCCCACACTTAACCCATTGTTCGTCCTCGAATAATCCTCAATTCCGTTCACAAACTTATCTTTTCTCACCACTTGTCACCTCTATCAATTCTCACTCAACCAACTAGCATAGAACATATGATTAAGTGGCTCATCAGCTTATAGAAATTCACATCAAGCACATACGTAGTTTTCACATTAAAGACTGCACAACTTCTATAGCCGACTCATCTTTTCAAAATAGGGACAACATGATTAACTATGAAATATGCAATATATAGTACACCGATCAGACGTCTTATAACCCTCACTTTTAGTGATGTTCCTCCCTCATATTATCAATGCAAAACATGGAACATAATAAGCAAGGTACACTCACCTTCTGAAATAATGTATCACACTTATGCAACATACCATAAGCTTGCCCTTCATGTACACTTAGACTACTTAGTTATTTTAAGAGATTAAGATCATAAGGACTTTTATTGGTTGTAATGTCGGCTAAAGGACAGGAAGGAATGATATTTCTTTGATAGTGACCATCAATCCTAAGCACTTTTAAGAAAATTTTCATCTTTCATGTCCACCACTCTCTCCTTTATTGTTCACCCTTCATTTCACCACCCATTTTTATTTTCTTTTCGTGCCTATTTATTCACTACTTGACTACTAGTTTCTGCTTATAAAATCAATAAGAATATTCTGTATCAAGACTCTTTCTTTCATTTTCTAGCAGCGAGTAACCAATATATTTTGTAGGTACCCCTTCTTTTTTACTTTCTCTTCTTACTCTCCACACAATTTTCTTTCTTTACTTTCCTCTATCATTCATACATTGGTGGACTTTCACTCTCAAGTATCAAAGTTCCTAAGACTATCTTTTTGGATCAATAATTCTAGAGGTCACACAACATAAGGTAATAGGCTACTTTTATGGCTAAGAAAAGAATAAGACTTATGGCTCAAGGAGGTTAACTAGGAAAAACGTTCAGGAAGGTAAAATAAACATGGAAAACATGACTTTCTCAAAGAAATGCCTTAATCATCTCTTGACTCTTTAACAACTAGCCATCCTACATACACTAAGAAAAGTTCTAGATGCTACATTATGTACAAAACACAACAAGTAAGCTCACCTCACATGGCATCAAGAATCTAGTCGGTTTCCTATATCTATACATTCATACAATCACATTGAACGACATTTTTCATTATTAATCCCTAAGAGTGTCTTGAGTAGAGTTAAAGAACTTTATGTGTCTCTCATGAAATTCTCACTTATACAATTAAGATGACCAGTTCATTGCCTTTAGCTTAGCTTCTAAGTGGAATGTCAAAGAGCACACAAGTGAGTTATGTTTGACTCAATCCTAAAAATAAAATTAGAAAAAATATGACTAATTTTCCCTTAAGGCAGTTGTCATCCATCAATCATCGAGAAGGGTCACTACTCTATGACTCTAAAATTAAACCAAACAAACAAACTACCAGAGATGAATAAATCATCATAAGACAAGGCATCATCCAGGTTCATAATCATCAGCATTACTATCCATTACAGAACAGAGTTAACAAATCATAGAGCTACTACCATAGGGAATGCCAACTAATGGTACAACCTACTATGAATTTACCAAAGAAAGAATAAATAGGAAATCTTTCCACCACCCCACACTTAAATAGTGAAGTGTCCTTAGTGCACAAACAAACATATCAAGTAGGGAGAGAAAAAGAACTTCCTGGGCCTCTATGCACAGTCATCATCATCAAGATTGTACTCTTGATCATCATGATCATCATCCTTGCCATCAACCTGCATGGCTCCTATGGTAGCATCATCCTCCTCATCCTTATCCAAGTCATCAACACCATCAGTCAGCACCGTGGGCTCATCAACATCCAATAGCTCCTCAAAAGCTGGTACCACTCTGCATATCAGCATCGCACTCTCAGTGAGTGGGTACCGTTCCTCCAAGGCTGACATATCCTTATTAGTGGCAGGTCTACCTCTGATCCTCAGCTACAGCTTTAGCATTCTGAATATGTGGCCTCTCCAACTATCATCCCGAACCTAGCGATCAACTATAGTGAGAAGTAGAGTTGTAGAAGTGATAGGCTCTTTGACCTTCATGACATCAATCATCTTGTTCGCTATGTTCCCTGCTAGAGGTAGATGAAGATCTGCCTCTTCTTCCTCAATGCCAGTGTCTCTCAAAAATTGAGTCAAGAGACTGCCATGACAATACTTCCATCTGCAGTTCTCTCTCGACCTCCTTATGTTATCTCTAAGCATCACCCAAAATTGACTGGCACCCCTTTCATCAGCATGTATACCAACATGACTCACTCTCTAGTGATCTCCATTATGTATGTCCCAGGGAGAATTACGGCATAAAAAAGCTTCACTCAAACTCTTGCCTCCTTAGTCAAGTAGGATAGGGTGTAGAGTGAGTGCCATTATGGTCCCTTGTCCAACAAGCTGATGAATGCTCACTACATAGTGTATGGAGAATGTCGCGGTATGAGGCTTCTCTAGCAAAATGAAGTACTCGGACGGGTCTACCACAGGTGTACCAAGGAAGGCATTAAATGCCTCAGAAGTGAAACGAACCACCTGACCCGATATTTTGACCTTGGTGCTCTCTTAGAAGGAAGTATCCCAGTTTGCATAAAATTCCCTCACCAAAGTGAGGTTGCACTCCTCATGCTAGGCAAAGACATATCCCAATCCCAACTCGCGTACCTTATCACGGATGGTAGGGAACTCAAGTATGGGGTGACCTTCATTAATCCAGTTCTCCGGAGCATACTTGCCTCCTTTTGTGCATTGAACCACTTTAGCCCATAAGACTCCACATCTTTGGCTCCGAGCCTCCTAGTAGGGGTTGCCTTTGCAGCTGATGAACTTGACCCTTTTTTCCCTATCGAAGCCGCTTGAGACCTTTGTTAGCGATCCCCACTTCCTTTCCTTTGTTAGCTTTTGATGCCATGACACCTGCCAATCAAAATTCAAGAACTTCACAAGATTAGTTTGTGAACAAAACGACTAGCATACTCGTGAGAATTTTTCAAATAGGGTACTCAAGACTTCTCCCATTATTATCCCAAGTCTCAACCACCCAAATTATTCACTAACTTCACACTACAAATAAGTTCATGAATTTTCTTCACATCTCTCCTCTATATTTTTTTTCTTTTCAAGAATGCCTCACCTTGGCCATTTCTTTCACCTTCCCACTTTTTTGTCATAATTCAAACAACCCACATATGGAAGTAGTCACCATAAATTCATTTAACAATCAACATGAAATTTACTATATTCCACAATGAATTATATGAATTTTTCAACAACTCAAGATCTTCACATTCAAGAATTTAAAAATTAAGCACTTTCTCTCTCTACAATCAATGCTCTACCCACCAATTTCATAAAATTCAATTCATCACCTCCTTCATCCCCAAAACTTAAAATCACTAAATTCAACCAAAAATAAGTAACCCGAAAAAGGATAACACATTATTATGGAAGAACTTGAGAGATTAAAGCTAATGAAACCCATATTATGAAATTCAAGGTTTTCACCAACAATGGTAATTTTGGGTCTTTAACTTGAGGAAGAAGGGTATGGGAGCATGCTCTTTATACTAAATAACAAAGAGAAGAAAAACACTTACTTGAGGTGAAGAGATTATGTAATTCCCCGTAAGTTCCTAAGACTAGACTCGGGATTTGAAATGAAAACTGGCAGAAAGATCTAAAAATCTACTCAGAATAACTCGTTGAACGGATCGTTGGTGGGACCAATGACCTATGGAAGGTTCTCATGCTGAGAAGCTGCAGAATTGGCTGGGAAGTAACGGGCCATAAAACGACCCATAGGACATTGCAACAAGTTGTTCAATGGAGTCGTTGTGAGATAGGTCTTTATCACGGAGGAAGTAACGAGTTGTGGTACGACTCATTGTAGGAAACAACAAGTTGTTGTCAGCATCCATTGAGAGGAATCCCAGGTTAGGGCAGTGGTGACGCCATGACTTTCTTGATCGCCTCATTAGGGTTAAGATGTGGCTAAAGTCTATCCGATGGTAGCGTATATTACGCTCGAGGTCTCTCGAGCCTCCTATTGTACGACGACTGGCAGCAACGAGTCATTGGAGCTTGTAATGACTTGTCTTGTCCGGTCGTGGTAGGGGATATAAGACCCGAATCGGGAATGAGACGACGAGGGGTTGTAACGGACAGTGGGAGCTAGCAACGGTCCATTGTGTCGATCGTTGCCACTAGCAGAGAAGTTTTTTCAGGAAATTCATTAAGGGTATTTTCGTCATTCCTAAGCCCTAGGGTCCTAAACTACATGGTTTTAAGCTCGAAATAGTGTGTTTTAAGAAGGGTTAAGTCATTCTAAGTATCATGCCCCACCTTGGGAGGCATGACTGGCACCTAGTGCCACATTGGGATCTGAACTGATCTGATTGGGCTTATGCACTTCTGGTGCATGCTTGCAACTCAATTCAAGAAAACGACGAGCTATATCTCGGTTGTAAACACAGCCTCGGGCTGACAAGGCCACATAGACACCTGTGAAAGAAAATAACTAACCAATAACCAAGTAATAAAGGGGATCCTGTACGGGCCGACAAGACTACCATGCTATTTAGTTATAGCAGAATGAAAACAAATAGTCATAACTACGCTATAGCTGACAAGGCTGCTAAYTAAAAGCTAAACTAGGCCCCACATGACCACCACATGAGATAAAATAAGCGTACATAGGCCCCACACGGCCAACAAAAAAAGACAACAATTGAGAATTTGTAGCCTGTAAGCCTCTAAGAGTGGAATAATGGTCAGGATAGGGCCCCGACCTACCCATGAACTGTACAACAAAAGAACAAACCTTCTAACTATCAACTCTGGAGAAAAGAAGCTGACTAGACTACTGACTTTGGCTGATGACTAGGGAGGTCCTGAACTGCGTCTATCCGCACCTGTAGGCAAGTAATGTAGTGCCTCAAAGATGGGCATTAGTACAATATGTATCGAATATGTAAGGCAGTAATGAAAACGATTGAATAATACTGATAATAAAACTGGAAACAATTTAATAGAAAGGATAAGAGATACAACCTGCATTTCCCTACAACCTATTGTATAACCAACAATAGGAAATGCAAACAAGAACCTTACCTGGCCCCCATAAACCCGGAAGGTACAACCATCACAAAATAACCTGCCCAGGGCCCCAATAAGCCCTGGCGAGCACACTTCAATCTATATACCCCTAAAAAGGTCAAAATGAGTCAACAGGTAACTATAGCCAACCTACCGGTCCCTGGGTATGCAACTGAGCCTTCTCAGCTCCTGTAGCTGTGTCTTAGTCCGCTGGACTCCTGTAACCGCACCCTGGGAACACAAGGCTCGATGAGGTTTAGTGATGCCGATACGACATAAAAATAGAAGTCCAGCCATGGATGGATTGTGGTATGGCCCTTGTGCCTGAGTATAGTCCCTTGGGACAACATATAGCTCTTTGGAGTGATCCATATATCCCCAAAGGTGGCAACACAGCTAGTAACCCTGACGTTGGTCAACGGAAGGCTATATARGATAGGGTCAGTGCCAATCTAAATAGAAAATGCTAMTMTCAAACTAACGGTAGAAGCTAACCACAATATACATGCTTTTGRATTTSTCATAAGGATTTGGGTTGTATTACAATAGGATAGGAATAACTTATCGAAGGATCCACCTTAACATACCTTAAATGCTGACTTTCATTTAACTGGTGAGTTTCGACCTGTAACCGTCGGTTCCACTCAACTTTAGCCCTTATGCTGGGAGAAATAGTGCTATTTTCAATACTAAATTTGGAAAATAAAAATATCTTTCGATAATAATATTAATTATAATTCAACTCTGAATAACTCAACCAAAAACCCATAATTTCTCGAGAGTTCAGAAGGGAGAAATGCTTACCTAATTCCTGTGGACGTTTAGGATTCAATTTAGAGTAAATATGACAAACTTTACTTGGCAGGGTTTTGGTATTCCAAGTAAATTTAAAGAAATAACTCAGTAGAAATGCTTCCCGTAGGCCTAAAAATTGTTACCCGAAGTTAATTTGCATTTGCACGGTGTCACGCCCCGCCTTGGGGGGTAGACTGGCACCTGGTGCCCTAGTAGGACCTGGACTGCTAACTGGTCAGCCTAAGCACATCTGGTGCCTGGCTAGCTCTATCTCAGATTTCTGGAAACAACGGGCTATATAACGGCTGTAAATACAGCCTCCGGTCGACTGGGCCTA
>JACEIK010010174.1:0-14276 GCA_018107945.1 Datura stramonium
AACCCACGTTCTTGCTCCACCAAGTCAGAATAATTAAAAATGCCCCTAAGTGTTCTATTTATACTAGGGATAAATTTTCCTGGAATAACGAGCAACGTGTACATGGCTGTGATGACTAGTAATAGAAAGACTACAGTTGATCCGCCCATGCCAGTTGCAATTATGGTGAGAAGACAAAGTGAGATTGAGGTAGATGAAGAAGATGAGGCTACAAAGAAGGTGATTAAGGTGAGGTTGAGCTGACCAAGGCTCCAGTTCATGCAAAGGAGTTTGAGGTAGAAAAAGGGAAGGAAAAAGGAGGACCCATAAGTGTTCAGACCCATCCATCGACTACCTCCACCGTTCCCTCAGAGGATGAAGAAGTAGGTGGATGATGGGATGTTCCAGAAGTTTTTGTCTATGCTAAAGCAGTTATCTGTGAACATCCCATTGGTCAAGGCATTGGAGAAGATGCCAAGGTATGCTAAATTTATGACGGACCTGGTACCAGGAAGAGATTTGTGAGTTATGAGCCCGTTGGAAATTTACATCATTGTCATGCCATAGCCTCATGAATTCTTTCTCAGAAAAAGGAAGAACCAGGTGCCTTCACTATCCCATGCACAATTAGATACTTTGAATTTGCAAAGGTGTTGTGTGATTTAGGAGCTAGCATAAATCTAATGCCACTAGTCATATTCAAGAAGTTGGGATTGAGAGCCCCCACACCGACCACAATGAGGCTATGACGGCAAACCGTATAGTGAAGAAGCTTGTGGGCATACTCCATGATATCCTAGTAAATTTGGACAAGTTCATCTTCCCAGCATACATCTTGATCTTGGATCACGAGGTAGATTTTAAGGTCCCCATCATCTTGGGGCGACCATTCCTCGCCACTAGGAGAGCTTTAATAGATGTTGAAGCTAGCCTGCTGAAGTTTAGGATGAACAAAAAAAGAGGTCACCTTCAATATTTGTAGGTCAATGAAACAGCCAAATGAGTTTCGTGTAGTCTCAGCAATGGATGTCGAGCTTGAGATTCTTGAAGAATTTCGAGTAGTCAAGATACTTGCGTCATGCCACAACGTTAAATCATGTGCTTCCTGGGAGGCAACCCATGAGGCAGTTTGGTGAAGTCTAAGAAACCAAACTACCTGCGTCGTGCCGCGACGTTAAATCAGGTGCTTCTTGGGAGGCAACCCAAGTATCATGACTAATGTGTGTTCAATGTGCAGGTGAAACAAAAACTGGTGGGCGAAAAATGCAGAACAGGTCTGGACTACAAGCCCTAGTACAGACCGTAACATGATTGTATGACTCGTACTCCCTTCTGTGGTAAGAAGTAGAGACTTGATAAGGTGCATAAGTTCATACTACAGTTGGTCATTATGAATCGTATCCAAACGGTATGAGTCATAGTACCCACCATAGGGATTAACTTTTTTAAATGCCAAAGTGCTAAAAATCCACTACGAGTCATGGTACGTGTTGTGACATCTTGGTACGAACTTTTCATGACCCGAAGATAGGACTGGATCGAGACATGGGACAAAGAGCCCCAAGAGACTCCAAGTCGACCTATGGCATGAACATACATCTAACTCAATCAATAAAAGTGGAACATTTATCATAATAGATATAGCGGAAGTCTAAACATAACATCACATCAGAACCGGAATTCACATCATACATAACAAGCTGATTACTACGAATAGTCTAAAAGACTCTAACATATCTAATGGGTTGATGGGACAACACCCCCAACTAACCCAAGAAGTCTGAAACTAAGAAAATATGTAGCAACCACGAATACCGAATGTTCTTAGATGATGAGGACTCAACGATACTAGTTGGACAGGTCTGAGTGGGGAAGCAGGGGCTAAGGATGCTGCTGAGAAAGACCTATCGGACCTGTATCATGAGATGATACAATATAGAGTATGCGGTCAGTACGTGGAATGTACCGAGTATGCAAGGTAAGCAAAACGGACAGTTAAAATACATAAAAGTTCATAAGAGTAGGACAACATGATCGTAACATAAATATCATAATGCAAACATAGGGCTCAAGGTTTTCAAAACATTCGTAAATCATTTATAATCATACTCACGACAGAAAAGCTTTATTAAACATGACTTGAGCCAAAGTATATAATCATAGTCATACATAAATCATGAGGAACAGTGGGAGATTCTTATAACCGGCATACCCCATATGAGCACACATGGAACCCGACCTATAAACCCCTGGTCGGGAGGGCATTTGTACCTTGCCAATGGCAGAAACATAAAAGAGATGTGATATCACAATAGAAGGCCCATTTGGGCAAACGAGACAGTATCATGGAGGTCTCATCATGGCTATGTTGGAACATAATTCCAAGACTTGGGCCATGCTTGGACCCCGGGTCTACTCGATGTTAAATACTACTCTCAAAATATATATAGTGATCATAGGATAATATACATGATATTTATAGGCTAGTTAAAAATCATGATAATCTTAAGCATGATTGAAATACGTGAACTAGCCATGAAAGTAAGGCCCATGAGTCGGCCATAATCATAAATCGTAAATCATGAAGTTCATGCATACTTGTAAAACATGTATATACTTGATATTTGTAAATTCATAATGAGCATTTGAGAGAAATTATATCATAAGTCATAAATCATAATGGGTTAATGAACATCAAAATCAAAGTAGAATCATAACTTGATTTATCATGAAACATACATATTGGGCATAGGTTGTAGAAAATTTAAACTTAAATAGTTATAAAATCTACCTATGATTCATAAAATATGAAGTTATACTTCAGGGGAATCAACCCATAGATAGATCATAAGGATTTCATAATTGGGATAATACCTCATAGAATTATCAATAGAATTTCATGAATTAGAGAGAGATTGGGCATGGGTGTGAACAAATTCACCCATTCATAACCCTATATACCTGAGAATGACTGATTCTACAACTCCCCTGATTGCCCAATGAAGAATTGATGGAGAGCTTGGAGGACTAGACTTGATCACCTCCTCAAAGCCCCTAAAATTGCATGGATGAATAGGAATAGCCTAGAATAAACTTACGCTTCTTAGAAATCTAAGCTGGGCATATACCTAATATAGAATGATCTTATGAGCCGATAGGGAAAATCTTAGGGGCTGAGTTCATAGAGCTCAGTGTGCTAAGAGACATGAGTTCACGTACATAATGAGGGTCATGAAATGAAGCTAAATGGGTAATATTGGGATCACTAATTAACGGGATTAATTATCATCTTAGGGTTCTGAACATAAACATGAGTTGAGTGTAACATCGAGCGAAACATTAGGGAAACATCTAAATGGGGATAGATTGACTACCCCCGAATTATTATTTATAGAACTCCATTACTAGAAAACTTAAGACTAGACTTGGCCCTTCACTTACCATCTTCCTACCTTCCACGAAATAAATCTCATACTAAAATGAACAAAGGGATCTTGTACATTATATAGTAGTTCTCGGAAGTAGCAATCATGGTAGGTTCGATAGGAAGGATTATAACATACCTAGGACTACATCTGAGGTTGACTGCCACTTGCTCTTGGTAACCTGCATTGCTGAGATGGGCAGGATGCAGACCTGATAACTGGGGCACGGGCTCCACCGTCACCCAGTCTAACGGAAGGTCAATCTCCAAGTCTATTTCTGGGATTACCGCACCCGAAGCAAGCATCCTTGCGGATTAAACACCTTCCTAGGTGGTTTCTACCACACCTTTGGCAAGATAGCCAAGTGGACGGGGCTGCTGAAGGGGCGGCCGGGGCACAACCTCTCTAGGGTCTCACTTGGCTGAAGGGCAATTCTGTGTTTATGACTGTGCTAGCCACAATAGAAGCAAACATCTGAACCTGCCATGAACTTTCCTAGGTGGTTCTTCCCACAGTTCTCACAAACAAGGTAAGTAATCTTCCTCACCTGGGGCTTGTATCCCTAAACTTGAGCTATAGACCTCTGACAGGGTTGAGAGCGACTCCCACTACTCGACCCTTGCTGGGAACTCTCCAAGTCTTCGGTCCTGGGCCTCTTTTTCCTCCTTCCTTCCCCCTTACTCTCTCCACCGATATTATAATCACCAAACTTAGACGGGCTCCTCCTCGTGAGTTCTTGAACGCTAGTAGTTGTCACCTCTCCGATAAGGTTCACTGGTACGATAGTTTGCTGGTTAGGCTGGGTGATCATGGCCCGTATCAACACTCTGAGGGCAGCCCCGAGTTCTGCATCTGTAACTTGCATGGGATCCATTGTAGTTGGTGGGGCTGGCTGACTCCCACTTTTGTTCTGAGATGACATGTTTCTGCACACGCATATAGCACGAGTTAGAGGAATAGAGAGAGTCGAACTCATGGTACGAGATAGAGTCATGAAAGAAGGGAATATTTCCTAAACGTCTCGTAGCCTCTTCGTCATAAGTGTGGCACGCTTCACACCCATGAAAAAGACTCTACTTAATGCAGCTTCCAGACACCCTAGGACACTTCAAAACCTATTGAACTAATACCAAGTTTGTCACGACCCAAACATAGGCCCGAATGGGTACACGGGACCAGGAGCCCCGAGAGACTCCAAGTCGACCCATGGCATGAACATATATCTAACTCAATCAATAAAACTGGAAGATTTGTCATAATAGATATAGTGGAAGTCTAAACATAGCATTACATCATAACTGAAATTCACGTCATACATAACGAGTTGATTACTATGAAGAATCTGAATTCCTCTAACATATCTGATGGGTGGATGGGACAACACCCGCAACTAATCTGACAAGTCTAAAACTGAAGAAAGACGTAACAACCACGAATATTGAATGTCCTCGAAGGATGAGGACTTACCGATGCTAGCAGGAAAGGTCTGAGTGGGGAAGTAGGGGATAAGGATGCTGCTGAGAGAGACCACTCGAACCTGTATCATGAGACAATACAACATAGAGTATGCATTTAGTATGTGTGATGTACCGAGTATGCAACATGATCGTAACATAAATATCATAATACAAATATAGGGCTCAAGGTTTTCAAAACATTCGTAAATCATTTATGATAATATTCACGAGAGAAAAGCTTTATTAAACCTGAATTTATCCAATGTATATAATCATTGTCATACATAAATCATGAGTAACAGTCGGAGATTCTTATACCGACATTCCCCATATGAGCACACATGGAGCCCGACCTGTAAACCCCTAGTCGGGAGGGCGTTCGTACCTTACCAAGGGTAGAACCATGAAAGAGGTGTGATATCACAATAAAGGGTCTATTTGGGCAAAGGGGATAGTATCATGGAGGTCCCATCATGACTAAGTTGGCGTGTAGTTCTGAGACTCGGGGTATGCTTGGACCCCAGGTCTACTCAGTGTTAAATACTACACCCAAAACATATATAGTGCTCATAGGATAATATACATGAGATTCATAGGCTAGTTAAAAATCCTGATAATCATAAGAATGCTTGAAATACGTGAACTAGCCATGAAAGTAAGGGCCGTGAGTCGGCCATAATCATAAATCGTAAATCATGAAGTTCATTCTTACTTGTAAAATATGTATATACTTGATATTCATAAATTCATGATGAGCATTTGAGATAAATCATATCATAAGTCATAAATCATAATGGGTTAATGAACATCAAAATCGAAGTAGAATCAAAACTTGATTTATCATGAAACATACATTAGTGGGCATAATTTTTAGAAAATTTAAACTTAAATAGTTATAAAATCTGCCCATGTTTCATAAACCATGAAGTTATATATGAAGGAAATTAACACATATATAGATCATAAGGATTTCATAATAATTGGGATAAAACCTCATAGAATTATCAATAGAATTTAATGAATTAGAGAGAGATTGGTCATGGGTGTAAACAAATTCATTCATTCATAATCCTACATACCTAATAATGACTTATTCTACAACTCCACTGATTTCCCAATGAAGAATTGATGGAGAACTTGGAGGACTAGACTTGATCACCTCTTCAAAGCCCCAAAACTTGCATGCATGAATAGGAATAGCCTAGAATGAACTTACAACTCTTAAAACTCACTATCACTAGGCGCGAGTCGTGATCTCCTGTCATCAAGTGCACTGCCAATTTTCCTCAAAGGGTCTGCATGAGGGACCTAACAGTTCATCACTGGTGACTCGTGGCCACCTTCCATTGCCTTCACTGCCAAAATTCACCTGGGGCTCACCACGGGGCACACCATGACTCGTGTTTCACCCAACGAGTCGTGGTGACCCACCTGTTAGGTGCACTGCCCAATTCCTCCTACTTGTGCCTTATCCCTAACAACGACTGACTCAATGAGTCGTGGGGTTGACCACAACTTGTGGTCATGTTCGTGGTAACCCAAAACCAGAAATTTCCAACTGAAGTGATACTCCTCACCACGAGTCACTTAACCACTTTTTGTCATCCTGACGATTCACAAGACCACTCATTCTGTGACCTGGTGCAGAAAATCCTATTTTCTCTGTTTCAACTCCCGAGTTTGATCTTTGGGCTTCTGGGGTATTACAGAACCATACCAGGCACTCATAGGTTCCCAGGTTAGTTCTAAAATTTTCTAGGTTTGAACACAAGGGACGAGTCGTAGGTACGACTCGTGGTACAAGTTGTGATGAACTGATTTAATAAAAGAATCAATCTAACCTAACTTGACCTATATTTTTAAATCCGCCAATAATCTATTTAAAATAAAAAATTTCAGACCTAATATTCCTACACAAGCACAAACTCAACCCACGATCATATCCCCTCAATCCTCACACACCAGTAACTCATGCCTACTATATTGAAGCATGCAATTTTGAAATAAATTTGCACGTTTGTTATTTCCTACTCTACATCCCAAGAAAGCAAGAACCTGTTAAAAATTTAGCAAGTAAGTCAAAAAATTTCATCCTCTTCTCTTGTTGGTCATGGATAAATAGTCTCTGTGATTCCTCCACTCATGAAAATGAAGTGGAGGAATATAATCAGTGACCACAATGGATCTTACAGTACAGGTGTGTGAAATTAACATGCTAAATGAATTTAAAGTGCTTTGGGCAGTGAGTAACTAGAATAATTCATGTTGGGTGTTGAGTGGGTAGCTGAATATTGTGTATAACTGAACTAATAGGGTAGGGAATTATGAGTACCCACCTCAAAACATGATATCATGCATATATGGTAATGCACGGGATGAGGACAGACTTTATGAGCAATCCTACTACTAGTGGTTTCCTACTACGACTCATACGATGATTTGTTGGACTGTATCAAGTTATTATGTTTGGAAAACCATGGCACATGACATAATTATGATTTATGGTATCTCAATATGAATCGTACCAAGTGGTCGTACCAAAAAAAAGTAAGGTTTAAAGTTAGAAGAAATATTATAACCCGTAGTACGACTCATAGAATCCTACTACGAATCGTGATAAGGAGTCCTACGACAATACAGAAAGTGACATTCTCAAAATTTCATCATACGACCATTAGTACAAATTGTATCATCCTAGTACGAGTCGTACAATGATTCATGACTGTGAAAAAAAGGCACTATGAATCACAGTATCGTACCACCTTGGTACGACTCGTACTGATGAGTTGTAGTATGATTCTAAACATAATCTTTTTTATTTTATTTCTCTAATATCTAATATACTAACCTCTTCTCCACAGGTAAAATGACTCACAAAAGACAAGCAACTACGGATGCCTAGGACAAAAGGGCAAGAGATGAAATTGCAGCTCGGAGGGAATTAAAGAATGAGGATTTCACATCCGAGCACACCTAGTAGTTTACTGGAGGAGTACCAAGTTGATACAGATGACATTGATGAGCCTCGAACCAATAGGGCACAGGACAAAGCTTAGGCCGTGGCTACCTCAGCCACACCAGCAAATGCTCCCCAATTTGAGGAGGGAGCTAATGTACATCCTAAGGAGTCCGATAGTGGCTCAAATGCTGAGGATTGTTAGATGAGGCCGAGTTTGTGGTAGAGGGACAAGATGATGATGATGATCAAACCCTACCTCTAGAGAGCCTCACCATCAGGTGGAATGTTTAGGTTCTCGAGAAATTTATGAGCAGGGCCTCACCCTCACATCAAAGAAAAGAATCAAAGGCAGAGCATTAGGAGGAGCCGTTAATCTTAACTAGGTCGAAGAGATGAAGTGTCTATTTGAGTTTTATGGGTTCGAGAGGATGGTGAGAACCCCTAAAAACTTCAGTGCTAACATGGTCAGGGAGTTCCATGCCAATTACTTGTCAACCTTAGAGAAGCAGACTCTAGCAGGGAAAAAAGTGAAGGAGCAGCCTAGACTGGAGAATATGAGGGTCCGGGGATGTGCTGTTGATGTTTCAGAGTGGGCCATTGCCCAAATATTATATGGGCCAGATTATCAGGTTGCGTCTTCCACATTAGAGTTTGAGTACCATGTTGAGGCACTAAAAAGGGTCAAGAAGTTGAGCTTGGAGGAGAGACAGAGATAGGTGAGGTGGTTTACTGGAGTAAAAGTTTAGGAGAAAGAGATTGTAGATTGGATGCCTAGTAGATGGCAGGTCACCAAAGACTCGTTTAACTTCATAGTGAAGGTTTGCTGGACATTTGGTCACTAAGGATTGGCGTCGACAGCAAACGACAATACATTGAGCGTGGACAGAGCAGCTTTGGTGGCGTGCATCATTTCGAGATATGCCATCAACATCCCGAGGGTCATAGTAGAGGAGATTGAGGATCGAGCTCTAACCTTGAGCACTATGATTCCATTCCTGAGTCTTATATTTTCATGACCCAAGTTTGTACCCTAGACGCAACATTGTACTTAGGATCACAAGTGACCCTAAGCATATCCATGTCACGGCACAATTCTATAATAATTGAACTACTACAAAAGACTATTAACCAGAAGCTGATTAAAACAAAACCAAAATATGTTTATAGATAAAATATCTAAAAAGATACTGAAATTTAATCAACATTGGAAACTCAAGCTAAAACTATTAAATCTTGTCTGAAAGCCTTCTAAAAAAATTGATGAGTTGCTAGGACAAGCCCCCCCATAACTAACTCTAATATCCAAAACTGAAAATAAAATAACTGAAGTCAAGACTGAGGCCCCTGGGAGATGAGGACTCACCGCTATCTAACTATTGGAAATCGCTGGGAGAAACTTGTTGCAATACTGAGGCTGGGTACCTAAACCTATATCATAAAACAATATAGCACATGGAAATATGTGATCAATACTTTGAATGTACTAAGTATGCAAGGTCATGAAAGTTGAGAATATAATTATTCTAAAAGAATATTATAAATGAACATGTTGAGTAACATGAAATAACCCTGACTGAAATTATACATGTTGCAGATAAACTTAAAACTGATAAAAATGATATAAGTGTCATAAACATGTTCTAAGACCTGAGACTGAACTTTATTGTGGGAGAGACTCTAACCGATATATAACCATGTGAGCTAGACGTGGAGTTCAATGTATACACCCCATCGAAAACAGCTCACACTGTACATTTCCAGGGTATAGTGGCTGAGTTGTGTGATTATTATCTAGGGCCTATTTAGGCTAATAACCTACGGTGGCACGTTGTTATGGGAACCTGGGTGTTCTGAATCCCGGTCCGCTTGGTGCTAAGTAATACTCCCATTAAAAACATATTTATATCTAGCTTTATTGATAGCTCGAAACTGATGTCCTAAGTCTAAGTTAGAGCTACTTATCTGGAAGTGTTTTGAGAGTCTAAGGAACTGAAAGAAACTATGTTCTAAGACTTCTCAGAGCTGCTTTATCTAAAAGTTTTGTGACAGACTAAAGAACAACGAACTTGTTGATAAACTAATACTACTGAATATACTAAGTACTAACAATATTACTATGTATGAGCATACAGGAGATGATGAGAAGTACTACAAAGAACATTTGCACATTTCTATCAGAAAATCATATATATGTGACAATTCATGCTATTTTAAAATATTACTAATATCACGCCAAGTCCAAGTTCAAATGAGACACATTGTATAGCTGAAATTACTATCATTAGTATTTAAAAATTCTAATCATGCAAGCCTAACATCATAGAGAAAGTAGGGATAAATTCAACTATCGAAATAAAATCCCTAGATCATAACTTCTAGCAATATTTTATGGCTAGGGTTTGCTGAAACTTTGGGACACAAGGGTGAAAGAAATATTCCAGCTAAATCCCCACACACCTGGAGAAGGAATCTTTGAGAAGCAGCTCAAAAGTTTTGAGGAGAATCGAAGCCCTAACTCTTTCTTGACAGAGAAACTCTAGAGTTTACGTGTGTTAATCTAAAAATCTAAGTGGGAAATGAGGGAGAAGAAACGTTTACCCCTCTAAACTTTGAAATTATTCACAAAAGACATAGTTTAAGAACTGAAATAGCGGAAAGTTACAAAAATAACCCTAGAGAAAAGTCTGGAAAACTATCCACAACATCTCAATGAGTCACACAATGAGTCGTTGGTTGTTACCACAACTTGTTGGGACCAGTTATTAGTCTTAGGTCTGAAAATTTCCACTCAATAGAATTTTCACAACGGACGACAGACGACTCATTGGTTGGTACAATTGATTGTTGTAACTACTCATCGTCACTAGAGGAAATTTTGATTAGTTTCTGCATCTCCCCGAACAGACGGTCAGAATGACCTGTCGTCTGAAACAATTGGTTGTTGTTTCCAATAGTTGTCGCTGGAGGAATTTCTATGCTTTTTGGATTTCATAAAACAGCTCCCTATTACAAGTCGTTATATCAAACAATGACTCATCGTCTGGCTCGTTGTTTGGAAGACATATTTGATAGGTTTCTGGGTATTGCAAGAATGGGTTGAACAATTACCTGTTACTTCTAATAAAAGGTTGTTATATCACTCGTTAGTTTAAGAAATGAAAACTACAGGGCTTACAATGGCTCAAATAATGGGTCATATTTATTGACGACTCATTGGTTGAGTCGTTTTGAGACAAAAATTTTTTGTGTTTCATTCAAAGTCAGGGTTTTGCCTAATGAACTTTTGGGGTATTACAATATATACCCCTTGGGAACATTCTTCCTTGAATGAAGGCTAACTAAGCTAAAAGACTGGGGAAAGAGCTACAATCCCAAACTAAAGATAATAACTAATTACTGAAGGAGAGACTGACACCGAACTGAGATAGACATACTAACTAAATTTATGCAACTAGGATGCACATTAAATCATGAATAGTGTTGACGGGTATGGAACTGAATAGAGTACTGAGGAGGAATTTAGTACCTGATGCTGAAGATGATATGGAAGGGAATAAATGAGACTAATAACTAATTACTGAAGGAGAGACTGAAACCGAACTGAGATAGACATACTAACTAAATTTATGGAACTAGGGTGCACATTAAAACATGAATAGTCTTGAAGGGTATGGAACTGAATAAAGTACTGAGGAGGAATTTAGTACCTGATGCTGAAGATGAGATGGAAGGGAATAAATGAGGTTATTTAGCCATCATATTTGCTTCTTCTTCCCATATAGCTCCATTAACTATCTGGTTCCTCCATAAAACATTTACTAAAGCGACCTGCTTATTCCTCAACTTATGAACCTAATGGTCTAGGATCTGAACTGGAACCTCTTCGTAAGAGAGACTATCCTTTACACCAACACTCTCTAGAGAAACTACTAAGGTCGGATCACCAATGTATTTCTTCAGCAAGGACACATGGTAGACTGGGTGCACCGATGCTAACTCCGTAGGCAAATCCAGCTCATAGGCCACATTGCCAATGTGATTCAGGATTCTGTAAGGACCAACTTATCTAGGACTGAGCTTTTATTTCTTCCTGAACCTCATCAAACCTTTCATAGGTGAAATTTTTAGATATACCCAATTATCCATAGAAAACTCCAGCTCCCTTCTCCTTACATCTGCATACAATTTCTATCAGCTTTGAGCTATTTCAGTTGTTCCCTAATAAATTGAACCTTCTGCATGGGCTCATAAACTGAATCAAGTCCTATTAAGGTAGCTTCACAAACCTTAAACCACCCTATAGGAGATCTGCACCTCCTACCATATAATGCCACGAACAGGGCCATATGAATGTTGGAGTGGTAGCTATTGTTGTATGCAAACTCAATGAGAGGTAGGTGATCATCTGAACTGCCCTTGAAATCAATCACATAAGCCCTCAACATATCCTCCAGAGTTTGACTGGTCCTCTCAACCTGGTCATCTGTCTGTGGTTGAAAAAGTTGTGCTGAACTTAACTTGAGTACCAAGTCCTTTATGAAATGACTTCCAAAAGTGTGAGGTGAACTATGTAGACCTATCTGAAATGATAGAAAGGGAACTCCATGCAATCTGACTAACTCCTAGATGTATAATTTCGCATAATCCTCTGTTGAATATGTGGTTTTAACTGGTAGAAAATGTGCTGAGTTAGTCATTCGGTCTACAACCACCCAAATTGTGTCATGCTTTCGACAAGTATGAGGTAGAACTATAATAAAATCCATGTTCACTTCTTCCCACTTAAAAGTGGGAATGCTAATATCCTGAGTCATATCCCCGGGTCTCTGATGTCCTACCTTACCTATTTGCAATTTGGACACATAGCCACGAATTTTGCAATGTCTTTCTTCATGCCATTCCACCAGTAAACTTTCCATAGATCACAGTACATCTTGGTGGCACCAGGGTGGATAGAGTACCTGGTGCTGTGAGCTTCTATTAGTATTCGCTACCTTAAATTATCTACATCGAGAGCATACAACCTTCCCTTATAACGGAGCACACCATCTCCGCCTTTGGAGAAAGCTTCCACCTCTTTCCTTAGGTCTGCTTCCTTCAACTTGAGTAGAATTGGGTCTTCATCCTACTTTAAGTTAACCTTTACCACCAGGAAGATACTCACCCACTCTAGACTACAACCCCTCCCTTTGCTGAATTAACCAACTAGACCCCTAACTGATCTAGTCTGTGAATATCCTTCGCTAACTCCTTTTTTTATCCTCTTCCACATAAGCAACAATCCCCAAAGACATTCTACTAAGGGAATCAACCAGTACATCAGCCTTGCCGGGGTGATACAATACACTCATGTCATAATACTTTAATAATTCTAGCTATCTCCTCTGATGCAGATTTAGGTCCTTCTAACTGAACACATATTCTAGGCTCTTGTGGTCAGTAAAAATATCTACATGAACCCCAGAAAGATATTGCGTTATGATCTTTAAGGAAAACACTAATGCTGCTAGCTCAAGTTCATGAGTCAGATAGTTCTTCTCATGTACCTTGAGCTATCTGGAAGATTAAGCTATGACTTTACTATGCTACATCAGAACATACCCAAGGCCAACTCTGGAGGCATCACAATAGATCACAAGCCCGTCTGAACCTTCTGGCAATGTAAGAACTGGAGTTGTAGTGAGTCGAGGCTTTAACTCTTGAAAACTCTTCTCACATTCGTCATACCATTGAAACTTTACCTTCTTTTAAGTTAGTCTGGTCGAAGAAGAAAAAATGGAGGAGAACCCTTCTAAGAACCGTCTATATAACCGGCTAGGCCTAAGAAACTCCAGATATCTATCAGAGAAGTGGCCTTGGCTAGTCCTTGACTGCTGCTATCTTTTGAGGATCAACCTAAATACCATCACTGTAGACCACATGACCAAGGAATTACCACTGATTTCATCTAGAATTCATACTTGCTACATTTAGATAATAACTGATCGTCCCTAAGAGTCTATAACACTATCTTCAGATGGTTTGCATTGTTACACCCCAAAATTTTTATTGGTAACTATTTGATGTTTTATGCTAGGTTAGGGAAAGTACGGGTTGTATATTGCTCGTACGTGTCAAGGGAAATGTGTACGATCAAAAAAACCAAAGACTATGTGAAGTTCATAAGTAAGGGTCAACTTTAAACGACCATATCTCCAAATATATAATAAATTAGAAGCCCCACAACCTATCAAATTAAAGGTATTTGAGTCTAGGTTTCAGAACATCAAACCTATTGTCAATCAGACTTCGGAGTAAAAAGTTATGGGCATTTTATCGAACCATCACGAGCGGTGACGTGGGCATGACGCCCTAGTGCCTCCACCGCCCTATTTACTTTAAAATCTGATTTTCCCTTGTAGAAAACATTTCCAGCTAAATCTAAATCGACCATCTTGCTAAGGATTCCATTTCTCT
>JACEIK010010176.1:0-11495 GCA_018107945.1 Datura stramonium
TGCTTACATATGGTTTCTCTAGTGGAAGGATGCAGGGGAGTTGGAGTAGTCCTCGTGAGTTGGGATGAGTTCTTGACTACCTTCTTAGACAGGTTCTTCCCTAGAGAGTTGAGGGAGGCAAAGGCAACAGAGTTCGTCAACTTGAAGCAGAACCACAGGATAGTTCAAGAGTATGCCTTGGAGTTTACCCGGTTGTCCAAGTATGCACTGAAGATGGTCACTAATCCCATTGCTCATGTGAGAAGGTTTTTGAATGGAGTGGTAGATTCCTTTGTCAAGGAGTGAAGGACCACCATGTTGATCAATGACATAGATTTCTCACGGTTGGTCATATACGCCTAGAAGATAGCAGTAGGGTAGATGAAGGAGAAGGAGAGAGAGGATAAGAGGGCTAGGACAGGGAGTTATGGATAGTCCCAGCAGAGGTCCGGTAGTGGACATCGCCCTCAATCCCACAAAGAGGTCGTTAGCCCCAGCTCCATCATCAGCCAATGTTCCATCCAGACCTAGGCTTTATCAGATGGGTAGAGCATCAGGCTATAGAGGTCAGGGGAGGATGTCAGGAGATCCCAATATTCCAACTTGTGGGAGATGTGGTAGGAGGCATACAAGAGAGTGCTTAGCGGGTTCACGCACGTGCTTTAAGTGTGGGAAGCTCGAACATCTACTCAGAGACTGCCCTTCAGCATGACAGGGCCATGGCAGAGGCTGTGATCTAGCCACCAGTTCAGCAGCTCCACCAGCACATTCAGCTCAGCAGGGTGCATCCACTAGTGCAGGTGGTGGACGGTTTCAAAATAGATTTTATGCACTATCATCTTGTTAAGAACAGGAGGTCTCTCCCGATGTGGTCACTAGTATGTTACGAGTATTCCATCTTGATGTGTATGCATTATTATATCTAGGGTCTACCTTATCTTTTGTTACTCTTTATGTAGCTGTTATTTTCAGAGTTAGTCCTGAGATCTTATCAGAACCCATCTTAGTCTTCACTCTAGTCGGTGACTCAGTTATTGCTCAACGGGTATATGAAATTGCCCTATCGCGATCCTTCTAAAAGTTACCCAACTCACCTAGTAGAGTTAGACATGACCGATTTAAATGTTATTTTCGGTATTTGGTTACATGCATGTTATGACTCAGTGAATTCTAGAACCCATATGGTAGAGTTTCGATTTTTGGGTGAGCCAGTCCTAGAATGGAAAGGTAGTTCAGTTGTGCCTATAGGTCACTTTGTTTCCTATCTCAAGGCCAGGAAGATGATCTCTAAGGGATATTGTATCATCTAGTTCAGGTTAAAGATACTACGTCCGAGACCTTGACTCTTTAGTCAATTCCTATAGTATGTGAGTATCTGGAGGTGTTTCCATATGATCTACCAGGAGTGCCTCCCGAGTGGGAGATTTATTTTGGTATTAACCTTCTCCTTGATACGCAACCTATATCCATTCCTCCTTATAGAATGGCTCCAGCCGATCTAAAGGAGTTGAAAGAGAAGTTGAAAGATCTCCTAGATAAGGGTTTCATTAGGCCTAGTAAATCCCCATGGGGTTCTCTAGTTCTCTTTGTTCGGAAGAAGGATGGTTCCCTTAGAATGTGCATTGATTATAGGCAGTTGAAAAAGGTCACAATCAAGAATAAGTATCCCCTCCATAGGATTGATGACTTATTTGACCAACTTCAGGGTGCTAAGTGCTTCTCGAAGATAGACCTCAGATCCGGCTATTACCAACTTAGAGTTAGAGAGAGTGACATTCCAAAGACAACCTTCAGGACTCGATATGGTCACTATGATTTCGTAGTTATGTCTTTTGAACTAATGAATGCTCCTGCAGCTTTTACGGATTTGATGAACAGGGTGTTCAAGTAGTATTTAGATATGTTCATGATTGTCTTCATAGATGACATTCTCATATACTCTCGGAGCGAGGAGGAGCATGCCGATTATTTAAGGATTGTGTTACATACTCTCAAGGATGGCCAGTTGTTTGCTAAATTCAGCAAGTATGAGTTTTGGCGCAACTCGGTAGCATTTTTAGGCCATGTGATGTCTAGCGAGGGTGTGCAGGTGGACTCTCAAAATTTATAGGTGGTGAAGAATTAGCCTAGACCAGTTAGTCCTTAAGGATATTAGAAGTTTTTAGGTTTAATTGGCTACCACAAGAGATTCGTTGAGGGATTTTCATCCATTGCATCACCATTAACTAAGTTGACCTAGAAGGTTAAATTTCAGTGGTCAGACTCTTTTGAGAACAGTTTTGAGGAGTTAAAGACTCGTCTAACTTCATCTCTAGTATTAATCCTATTGGAGAGCACGGATGGCTTTGTTGTATATTGTGATACCTCTAGGGTAGGTCATGGCTGTGTGTTGATGCAACATGGTAAGGTCATTGCGTATGCCAATAGACAGCTTAAGACTCAAAAGAAGAACTACCCAACTCATGACCTAGAGTTGGCATCTGTGGTGTTTGGATTAATGATTTGGAGGCACTATTTATATGGGGTGCATGTGGATATGTTCACAGACCACAAAAGCCTTTAGTATGTGTTCACTTAGAAGGACTTGAATTTGCGACAAAGGAGATAGCTAGAGCTTCTCAAAGACTATGACATGAGTGTCCTTTATCATCCACACAAGGCCAATGTAGTGGCAGATGCTCTTAGTAGGATAACCATGGGGAGTGTATCATATGGAGGATGGGAGGAAGGAATTGGTGAAGGATGTTCATAGACTTGCTCGTTTGGGGGTTCGCCTTACAGATTTAGTACATGGTGGTGTGATTGTTCAGGATGGGTTAGAATATTCACTGGTGACCGAGGTCAAGTCTAGAAAAGATTAGGATCCTATCTTGGTAAAGTTGAAGGAAGCGGTTTGAAGTCAGAAAGTGGAGGTTTTCTCCCAAGGGGAAGATGGTGTACTAAGATATCAGGGCCAATTGTGTGTGCTAGCTATTGATGACTTGAGAGATCGGATGTTGAGCGAGGATCATAGCTCTCGGTATTCTATCCACCTAGGTGACACTAATATGTACCATGATCTATGGGAGGTCTATTGGTGGAATGCCATGAAGAAGGACATAGTGGAGTTCGTGGCTAAGTGTCTGAATTGCCAGCAGGTGAAGGTCGAGCATCAGAGACCTGGGGGTATGCTTCAGGATATATGTATTTCTATTTGGAAGAGGGAAGAGATTAATATGGACTTCATTAAAGGATTGCCTCATACCCGCCGACAGTATGACTTTATGTGGGTGATTCTCGACAGGTTGACAAAATTAGCTCACTTCTTACCTGTCAAAACTACCGATTCAGCTGAGGATTATGCTAGATTGTATATTCAGTAGTTAGATTGGTTACATGGAGTTCCCTTTTCCATCATCTCAGATAGGGGTACCTAGTTTACCTCATAGTTTTGGAGATTATTTCAGAATGATCTTGGTACCCAAGTAAAGCTTAGCAGAACTTTTTACTCACAGATAGATGGTCAGGTTAAGTTAGACTATTCATAATCTTGAGGATATGTTGAGAGAGTGTGTCATCGATTTCAAGGGTAATTGGGATGACCACTTGCCTATCATTGAGTTCGCTTACAATAATAGTTATCCCTCCAACATTTAGATGGCTCCATTTGAGGCTCTTTACTAGAAGAGATTTGAGGTAGGTGAGGCTACATTAATAGGGACAAGTTCAGTTCATGAGGCCATGGAGAAAGTTCAGCTTATTAGGGAAAGGATGAAAATAACTCAGAGTCGTCAGAAATATTATATAGATATTGAACGGAGAGAGATTGTGTTTGAGGTTGATGAATCTCTGAAGGTGTCTCCCATGAAGGGAGTGATGAGGTCCAAAAATAAAAGGAAGCTTAGTCCCTTATATGTGTGTTCTTATAGGATTTTGAGGCGAGTTGGCAAGGTGGCATATGAGTTGGAGTTACTAGCGGAGTTAGCTTCGATACATCCAGTTTTCCATATATCTCTATTGAAGAAGTGCATTGGTGACCCAGCCTTCGTTGTCCCCGTGGAGAGCATAGGTGTGATGGATAGCCTTACCTATAAGGAGGTTTTGGTTAAGATCCTTGATCATCAGGTTTGTAAGTTGAGGAATAAGGACGTAGCTTTAGTGAAGGTTTTATGGAGGAATTATCTTGTTGAAGGGGCTACGTGGGAAGCCAAAGAAGATATGATGGCCAGATACCCGCATCTTTTCCCTTCTTGCTCAGTTTTAGCATAAGGTATCGATTTCTTCCTTAGTACTCTATTATGTTTCATGTCAAGTTCATGTCTCTAAGTTCCTTTCATGTCATTGCATGTACATATGTTTCATCCATTTAATTTAGTCATGCATTTCAATCCAGATTAGTCACTTCATTAGTTTTCAACTTCAGTTGTTCACTTTTGGGGTTGCAGTTCTATACCTAGCCCTTCAGTATGCTTAATCTACATTCAAGGATGAATGTTTCCAAGGGAGATATAATGTAACACCCTAAAGTTTCTTAAGACTAGATTAGAAAAGTTGAATATGTTCAGTAGAGGAGTCTGATATTTTTCTCTCAGTATGACAGATGGTACGAGTCGTGGTTAGATGGTACAGGTCGTAGGTAGACCCATGGTTCAGTTTAGAGGCTCCTTCCCCAGATGAAGAGTCATGGTTTGGTGGTACGGCTCGTGGTCATGGAGTCGTAGTATGCTACTGAGTTATCAGGTGCTGGTCCAACGAGCAACTATACGACTCATAGTAGGGAAATATGAGTAATGGTAGGATTCATGGGAATAATCAGAGAGTTGGAGAAAATAGACTGGCTAGCTACGGGAGAAAACCACGAGTCATAGACTGATGGTACGACTCGTGGTATGAGTCGTATGACTAGCAATGGGTTATTTTTAAGGAAAATCATTAAGGGTATTTTCAAAATTCCTAAGCTCCTAACATCCTACTGACATTGTTTTAAGCCCTTAAAGGAGTTGTTTAAGAGGTTTTAGCCTATTCTAAGTCATTAGACTCCCATGCATGTAAGATATTGAGATCCCTCTTCAAGTTCAAGTGAGAATTCTCCCCAATTCCTTCCCCAGTTCTCCTAGGCTTTAAAGGATAGTTTGAGGATCTGTTTAAATGGGTATATAGGGATATTATAATACCTCGAAAGTTTCTAAGACTAGATGAGAGAATTGGAATTGAGTTCAGTAGAAAAATCTACATTTTTGCCTCAAAACAACTCGCGGTATGAGTCATGGTGAGAAGTAACGGCCCGTGGGATAAGTCGTGGTGGAATTATGATGTTAGATGCCCAGACCACGACTCATACCATGAGTTATACTGCATAGGTACGATTTGTGTTCAGGAGTCATGGTGAGACACTGGGATGCCAGGGTTGGAAAGGACGGATCGTGGTACGACTCGTTGTGGGAAACAACGAGTCATGACAAGGGTATTGGTTTGGAAGTTCTAAGTATGGATGTTCTGTCACAAGTGGTGTTATGACCCCTAGTAGGAAACCACAAGTCTTGGTTGGTAACCCATGGAAAAGTTCAGAGAAAGTGAAAGTTGAGGCTCAGTGACAACGGGTTGCCTCACGACCCACGGTGACATGTAATGACTCATATGTGCGTCCATGGTATGATCCTCAATAACTAGTCCTACGACCAGTGGTGAAAATGGGAGGTGACTACAAGTCATCACTTCATGGTACAACTCGTGGTAAGAGTCATGACGACTGGTAGTGCATATTTTCCATAATTTTCATTAAGGGTATTATCATAAATCCTAAGCTCCTATGTCCTAAACTACGTCATTTTAAGCATGGAAAAGAGTTTATTAAGGGTATTACTCACCCTATATCACCCATTACTCTCCTAACACTCTCAATTGAAGAATCAAGTCCCTCAAGATCTCTCAAGATATTCCTAGGGTTCTTCCTCAAGTTTCCTCTAACTTCAAGTGGGGTTTCAATTTCAGTTGGGGATTGATCAATTCAGGTATATGAGTCGATAAATGATGGTTCCTTTCAACTCATGTGCCTTCTTCAATCAAAAGTATGATCACCCAATTTCCCCAAAGCCCTAATTTCGAAAATTATGATTCTATGTTGGATTTTGAAATTTGTTCATGATTCCTTTATGGGTAAAGATGATTTGATATGAAAATATGATTTCTATGATAGTTTTTATGATCCATTCATGTAGTTTTTGAAATCATGATATGTTATGATTCAAGAATGATTATGAAATTTTTGGGCTAAATTCCTTCTTATAAATTTCTTTGATCCTCTTATAAATTTTAAATCTCTCAAGCCCTAATTTATGACTTATAGTTTATGATACATGATTTCCTACAAGTATCCCTCATGAATTTATGAATTTCAATATTAGGATTTTAACAAGTATGTATAATTTCTTTCATGATTTTTTACGATTATGGTGATGGTCGACTCACGGACCCTATTTCATGGCTAATTCACATATTTCAAGCATATTTGTGATTATCATGATTTAACTATCCCATGAACCTCATGCATTTTTTCCATACTATGATATGAGCACTATATATGTTTTGAAAATAGTATTTAACACTGAGTAGATCGAGGTTCAAGCATACCTCGAATCTCAAAACTACGTGCCAACGTAACCATGATGGGATCTTCCTTGAGAATGTCCCCCCTTTGCCCGTATGAGCCTTTTATGAGTGATATCACACCCTTTTCACGGTTCTACCCTTGGCAAGATACGAACTCTCTCCTGACTAGGGCTTTACAGGCCGGGTTTCATGTATGCTCATATGGGGTATTCTGGTTATAAGAATCTCCCATTGTTCCTTATATTATGAATGATCATGTTATGATGTATTGGCTCAAGTTATGATTTATAAGGCTTCTTTATGATGATGATTATGATTATTTATGAACAGTTTTGAAAGCCTTGAGCCCACATGTCAAATTATGATTTCTAATGCATGATTTGAGAAATGTTACACTCTCATGTATTTTTATGTACTTTATGGTTCTCTTTACTTAACCCACATGATCAGTAAATTCCAAGTACTAACTACATACTCTATGTTGTATCGTCTCATGATATAGGTCCGAGCGATCCGGTCCTGCCTCGTCGTTAGCCGCTCTTGTTCCAGTCTAGTCAGCCTCTACCTTTGGTGAGTCCTCATATACAGAAGACATGTAGTTTAGCTCTTGTTTTGTTCTCTTCTAGTTTCAGACTTTAGAGAGTTAGTTAGGGGTGTTGTCCCATCCATCAGATAGTTAGAGGCTTATTCAGACATTATGTAGTTATTCAGCTTTTGCCGAGTGTCGACTATTTGTATCCTTATGAGTTCTTATATTCATAATTCCTCTTCATTTAGTTTATGGTTGATTTCCTCTTTTAGTTATGATCTTGAATTACTATGATTATGCCAAGGTTCAAAGAGCCGAGGAGTCGTAGCGGGCCCCATTGGATGGTTTGAGTTTCTTACCACCTTTCAAGACCGATTCTTTCCCCGGGGAGATGAGGGAGATCAAGGTGGCTGAGTTCGTGAACTTGATACAGAACAACATGACGGTCCAGGATTGTGCTTTAGAGTTCTCCCAGTTGTCCAAATATGCGTCAGAGATGGTAGCCGATAAGAGATCCAAGGTCAGCAGATTCGTAAATGGGGTAGCATATTCCTTCGTCAAGGAGTGTAGGACCGCCATGTTGCTCCATGACATAGACTTCTCCCTATTGGTACTATATGCCCAACAAATGGAGGCAGAGCAGGTGAAAGAAAGAGAGAGAGAGAGAGGCCAAGAGGGCTAGGACTGGCAGCTTTGGGTTCTTCCAATAGAGGTCTGGTGCGGACATCGTCCTCAGTACCTTCAGAGGTCATCGGCCCTAGCACTATCATCATCCAGTGTTCCATCCAGACATAGACGTGATCAGAAGTGTAGGACGTCAGGCTCGAGGGCCCAGGGGAGCACTATAGGAGAGAGCACTTTCTGTCCTATGCAAAGTGAGGAAAGAACCACCCTAGGCGGTGTCTAGTTTTCCCAGAGGCTTGTTTCGAGTGTGGCAAACCCAGACATAGGCTCACAAATTTCCCTTCAATTAGACAGGGCGACGGTGGGATCCGTACCCTAGCCACTAGTACAGCAACTCTAGCAGCACTTCCTTTCTGGCAGGGTGCTTTTACTAGTTCAGTTGACGGTCAGTGCCAGAATAAATTCTACGCACTCTCATCACGACAAGAGCAGGAGACTTCACCTGATGTGGTGATTGGTTATGCATTGTTAGATCCAGAGGCTAATTTATCTTTTGTGACTCCCTATGTTTCTATTAGTTTTGGAGTCAAGCCTAAAATTCTATCAGAGCCCTTCTCAGACTCTACTGCAGTCGCTGACTCAGTTATAGCTCGATGGATTATATAGAAATTGCCTGTCATAGTCCTTCAGAAAGTCACATCAGCTGACCTAGTAGAGTTATACATGACCGATTTTCATGTTTTATTCGGTATGGATTGGCTACATGCATGTTATGCCTCAGTAAATTGTAGTACCCATAGGGTAGAGTTCCAATTACCGAGTGAGCCAATTCTAGAATGGAAGGTAGTTCACAGTGCCTGCAGGAAATTTTGTTTCCTATCTTAAGGCTAGAGAAATGGTCCCTAAGGGTTGTGTGTACCATCTCGTTCGGGTTAAGGATTCTACATTTGAGACCTTGACTCTCCAGTCAGTTCCTGTTATATGTGAGCACCTAGAGGTGTTTCCAAATGATTTACCATGAGTCCCTCCCGAGCGAGAGATTGACTTTGTTATTAACCTTCTTCCTGATACGCAACCTATATCTATTTCTTCTTATAGAATGGCTCCGATCGAGCTAAAGGAGTTGACGGAGCAGTTGAAAGACCTCTTAGATAAAGGGTTCATCAAGCCTAGAAGATCCCCATAGGGTGCCCCAGTTCTATTTGTATGAAAGAAGGATGGTTCTCTTCGTATGTGCATTGACTACCGGCAGTTGAACAAAGCCACGATCAAGAATAAGTACCCTCTTCCTAGGATTGATGACTTGTTTTACCAACTTCAGGGTGCCAAGTTCTTTCCCATGATTGACCTTAGATCCGGTTATCATCAAATCAGAATTAGGGAGAGTGACATTCCTAAGACAGCCTTTCGAACTCCGTATGGTCACTATGAGTTTGTCATTATGTATTTGGACTAATGAATACCCCTGCATCTTTCATGGATTTGATGAACAGGGTGTTCAAATAGTATTTTGATATGTTCATCATCATCTTCATTGATGACATTCTTATATACTCTCGGAGCATGGAAAAGCATGACGCTCATTTAAGGGTGGTGTTGCAAGCCCTCAAGGACCGTCAGTTATCTACTAAGTTTAGCAAGTATGAGTTTTGGATTTACTCAGTTGCATTGTTAGATCATGTGGTGTCTAGTGAGGGTATTCAAGTAGATTCTCAAAAGATAGAGGCAATGAAGAATTGGCCTAGACCAGTTACTCCTACGGATATCACCTACGAGTCACCCAAACGCACGCAAGTGATCGTGGTCGTACAAGTAATATAGTGGCTCTTTCAAGAGGATATCGAACCCACATGGACTATGACTTAGTGATTTTTCTATTTTAGTATTCACAATTATTCTACACATGTGTGTAAGTAACCCAATTAATTAAGAGTTTTATAAATGTAAATATAGAAAGTAGCAATCAATGAAGCTAAGAACGTTGATTAAATCAAAAAGAAAGAATATTTTAGGGTTAAGGCTGTCATGCCTCGCCTTGGGGGTATGAATGGCACCTGGTGCCCTACTGGGACCTGAACTGCTAGACTATTGAGCCTAAGCACTTCTGGTGCCTGGCTAGCTCTAACTCTGGATTCAAGAAAATGACGGACTATATAACGGCTGTAAATACAGCCTCCGGCCAACTAGGCCTATAGCCACCTATACTATAACATCAGCTAACCAGAACCACATTCATATAGGGGGACCTAAGCGGGCCGACAAGGCCACCATGCTGACAATGTTTCACTAAGGGACTGAACCAGGAACTAAACTACTCTGTGACCAACAAGGTCACCAACTATATACTGAATAAGGCCCCACGTGGCCAGCATAAATAGCTAAAACATACGCACGGCCCTACACGACCGTCACAGCTAACCACAGGGAAATATATATAGTCTGGAAGCCTCTAAAATACTGATAAGATAGTCGGGACAAGGCCCCGACCTACCCGTACTATACAACAAAAGAAAATAGAATAGACCCTAGAATATCAAGCTCCGGATGATAGGAGCTGATGACTCTACGCTGGCTGGGATCACGAGGTATCGGCTCCTCGTCTATGAGTACCTGCAGGCAAGTAATGTAGCGCCCCTAAGTGGGCGTCAGTACCACTAGTACCGAGTATGTAAAGCAAACTAAACATAACTGAATATAAGCAATAATACTGGTAGTTCTAAATAGTAGAAAGAAGCTGAAACTTCCTGGGCTGGCGGGATCTGAAATAAGCTTATTTGTACTGAAGCTAAGGTAGAAGCATACCTGTCGACGTGGCTTCCTGCTATCTATCAGCTAATAAATAAGATATATATACATATATAACATACAAGGACCTATACCATCCCCCATAAGCCGGAAGGTGCCAACCAACACATAATCTATATGTATACCCAGGTAAAAACCATCCAAAGTAAATCACTCCACTTGCCTACTAAATACAAGCACCTCCACCGGCCCCCTGGGTATGCATCTTGGGCTCTCTGGGCCCCTGACTATAACTGTATCTGAGTCTGGAGGACTCTTGTACTGTAAAATGTAATCTGTATCTATATCTGTATCTGTAATCTGCCCCCTGGGCGCAAGCCTTGACAGGATAAGCTATAATTCTATGTTGATCAGCCTGATATGGGGAATGTTTCATCCCATCTTCATCCTACTATGGACGGCATACCACTCCTTGGAGTGACGTATACTCACCCTCTGGCGGGTGAGTCGACACAACTATTAACCTAGGCAGCAAGAAAGCTCTAAGGGTGCCCTCACAACACAAACAGGTCTCAACAAACAATATTCACATATAGCAAGCATGTTCGATCTGAAAATATTATCCGTATTCTTATTTCTTATTCTGAATTCTTTTCTTCATTAAACGGATTCTCATACTAAGCTATATTGTATCTGAAATATTATCTGACTGTCTGGTATTGCTTTACTAACTTTTATTTTGAATACCACATAATAATAGAAAACATGCCTGCTGAATTCATACTGGACTCAATTCTAGACTTCTAGGTTCCTTCTTCTAAACATTACTTTATTTACTATACTGGGATTGCTATCTTGCCGAAGAACTAGCTTTACATACCTTCGTTTCTGATTTCCCGACTAACTGGCGTAGCTCGATCACTATTTACACTATTCCTCCCAACTGCATCCATATATATATCAATTAGGACTAAATACATTAATATTCTGAAAGAAAATATCACTTTTAATATATATATAACCCAAACTT